>VZRR01009441.1:1273183-1309796 GCA_013398015.1 Oreocharis arfaki
TCACCGCCCGCAGCGCCCCGCCGGCCCCCGCCTCTGCCCGGCCGGCAGGGCCCCGATCGCCCCGCTCTCCCCGCCCCGTCCCGCCCGCGGGAAGGCCCTCCCGCCGGCACGCCCGGCCGCTTCGTTCGCCGCGCTGGCTGGCCTGGGGGTGTTCTCCGTCTGAGCCCCGGCGGCCGCTCTAAGCTGCCCACCTCCCCTCTGACAGACCCCTGCGATATCCTGCCGCCCCGTGTTTCACAGAATCACAGAATCAATTAGGTTGGAAAAGACCTCTGAGATCATCGAGTCCAACCTATGACCGAACACCACCACATCCAGAAGACCATGGCACCCAGTGCCACATCCAGTCCTTCTTTAAACACCTCCAAGGACGGTGACTGCACCACCTCCTTGGGGCCGTTCAATGTCTGATGACGCTTTTTGTGAAGAAACTTTTCTTAACGTCCAGACTGAATCTTCTCTGGCACAGCTTGAGGTTATGCCCTCTTGTTTTGTCACTGTCACCGCCTGGGAGGAGGCTGATCTCCACCTGGCTGCACCCTCCTTTCAGGCAGTTGTAGAGAGTGATAAGGTCACCCCTGAGCCTCCTTTTCTCCAGGCTAAACACCTTCAGCTGCTCCTCGTAGGACTTGTGCTCCAGACCTTTCCCCAGCTCCGTTGCCCTTCTCTGGATACTGGAATGTCCTTCCTGAATTGAGTGGCCCAGAACTGGACACAGGATTCAAGGTTCGATCTTGGCAGTATTGAGTCCATGGAGATGATCACTTCCCTGTCCTGCTGGCCAGTGATACAGGCCAGAATGCCATTGGCCTTCTTTGCCACCTGGGCACACAGTTCTTTTGATTTACTACAAAGGGCAGTGAGAAGGCAGAGCTAAGACTTCCACACCTGGTTTGCCATGGATTTCTCGCACTGTGCCGTGCCATGCCATCTTCCATGGGCCACACACCAGAGTTGACACACCACAGGGCAAATCTGAGGGGGAAGAAATGTTTTGTAAGATACATTTTAAAAAACATTTTACTGCAATACCTAGCACACTCTGACAGACTATTAAAGACTCTTCAGAGAGATATGTGCCCCTGTGAACGTGGGTTGACTACCATGTATCTCCATGCCCTGTGTTTCCTTCCATTTTATGGAGGCACAGCCCCAAAGAGAATGGGTTCATCCAGCTGCCAGTTTGAGGACAAGTCTGAAACTTTGTGCACTTTTGACTTTGCTGGTGTCTTTTTTTTTCTCCTCTTAAAATTTTCACTGTATGATTTTGGAAAAACCTCTCTGTTTAATTCAGTCATCATATTTGGGATGAGACTGTAAACAGAGTGGAACTTTGCCTGCAGAGGTGGCCTTACTGGCTCTACCTGGATTTTCATCCTCAGAACCCTTGCTCAGGTGCCAGCAAGGGAGACAGCTGATGTTTAACGCAAAAAAGTCTGTAGGTTTGTTGTACCCATGTCCACATACAGTACGGGCAATCTGTACTCAGGAGCAGTGCAAGAACTGTGCACTCTACAGGACTGCTCCTATTGAGCCACACTACTTGCAGATGCAGACAAAACCTGAACCTAGGAGGAATTCCAGACACTGGACTTTGCGGTGAGATGACCTCATCTGCAGAGCCTATTGCACTAGGAAATCTTGATACAAGAACACTAGAAGGCCACTGTGGAAAGCAGAAGTGCTGGCTTCAAAAAGCAATGCACCAATAACACAAAAGTAGCATGCTTTGAAATTTTATAAGAGACAAAAAAGCCCTGCAAATGACCAGCCAGAAGGTAAAAAAAATAAAAGCCTGTATTTGTGATACTGGTCCTGTCTTCTACTTTTCACTGCCATATGTTGTCTGACCCTACTGTACAAAAGCCTTGCTTATGATGCTCTGTCGCATTGTCAAGTCAAACTCAGATGCCTGATAAAAGCTGCCATCAGCTTATTGACAGTTTGTATATACCATTCTGGAATCCTCAGCTTTCCCTTATAATATATAGGGAACATAAATTTGGAAATGCACGTGGTGGAAAGTTTTACTTCTACCCTGCAGTCTGCTTTCCTTCTCCATCCTGTACCTGCATAATGTGCCTGTGTTTGCTACTCCTCCACTATTCACTGGTGGGTGATGGAACCAAGACAGTGTTAAGTGGGCTGAAGAACGGACGTGTCTTCTGGTATTCTTAGAAAAATTAATATGGCCAGGGCACCTTTGGGCATAAGGCACCTTTGGGAGGGCCTATGGATCAGTTAATTGGTTTTTGAAGCACTTGGAAATGAGGTTAATGAAGCCCCATTGGACTAGGCACTGAACAAAGGCATATCTTATCTCTTGATTAATATTCCAGAGGGATTCTGTCAATCCCAGTGGTTTATGGCCATACTTTTGCAAGTAAAATAAGATGGAAAGGAGCAGTGAGGAAATTGAGATGGGAATATTGTCAAAAGTTTGGTGCCATTTAGTACTCTAAAATTAACTGACCTGTCCACACCACTTAAAAGTTCTGAATTACTGCTTTAAGATGTTTTATGTATAGTTTTTCAGTGTGCCTGCAGCTTGGGCAGCACATTATGAACTTTAAATATACAATAGCAGCAGCCAAAGGTCATAGAAAAAAATTATTCAAGAGTAAATGGCAGTTGTGATAAATGCAGAAAATGTTATGCTTGTTCTATACGGAATCATATAGGTCACTTTGTAGGCAAAGCCATTTCATTAAACCAAAAGTAAAAAAAGTTAATGCTTCTCCTGTTTCTGTGAAAAATCTTCTACCAATCAAAGTACTAGAAATTATTTTTCTTGTCTCTGAGATTCAAGGAATGTATGAAAATTTTTCTTTTTCAATTCATCTGCTTGAAGAAACAATCTCACTGATTTTGAGATGCAGATTTTAGGTAATGTTTTGGTTAGGATTATCTGCTTATATATATCACTTGTCATGACACAATTTTCCTTCAGTTCAGTTGCAACCAATGGTAGGATCTTTACTTGCAGGTGTTGAGGAACCTATTTGTGTGTTAAGGGGCTGTTCAAACACAGATACAGTAAGTGCAGCTTCTGTTTTACTTTCCTTTTATATACCCACAGGCTAACGCTATTCTTTGCTGGCTCTTCAGTGTATGAAAATGTGGTCACAGTAATTTACTGCACGTAACACTTGGAAATATTTGTGGGGAGGGTTCTTCATATACCTGCTGAATGTGTGCTCTGAGTTTACTCAGGTTTTGGACCTGGGAAAGTGCGGGGAAAAGTTATCTCAGTGATGGTTTTTGCAGTAGCCTTTTGTTACTCTTGAGTCACAAAGCTATTTTGACAGGTGTTTGAGTTAGGAGGTTGCAAATTCTTTTCTTTAGGGCATAAAACAAAGAAGGTGGAACTGGCTATGTCACTTACAACCCACTGGAGGAACAGCCGCTTTAGTGGGGTGGTAATACTAGTGTGGTGTCCAAGGACAGCCTTTATAACTTGTCAAATAAAGGTGAGTTTGCTATAGCTGCCAGTCTTTGTTACAGTTTTAACTGTGAGAGTGGATGAAAAGAAGATGCTTAAATGCATGGAGTTCTGCTGTGGAATTGTGTCAGGGTTCAAAAGGAGGCCAGCAAGGGGACATCATGGGGGTCACTTGCTACTGCCTGCTCTATCAAGCTGAGAAAATGAGTCAAGCCTTCTTTAAACAACTAGAAGAAGTTTCATGATTACAGGACCTTCGGCATGGGAGCACTAGAACAGGCTGCCCAAAGATGTGGCTTAAAAATTCTTGGAATTTCTCCAAACACCTGAACAAAGCCCTGTGCAACCTGATCTGACTTGGATCCTAGCTCTGTTTTTGAGCAGGAGTCAGTCTGACTTGACCTTCTTGGGTGCCTCCTAATGTTTTCCTATGATTCTGTAATTTTAATAGAGTTGCTTGTGGATTAATATGTGGTCTGCTTTGAAAATGTAAAGTCTGTGTTTCTCTGTTAAAAATTTGAGGTACAGGTGGTAAAATAAAGACTTGACTATTTCCCAGGGGTTCTGTAGGATTAAATAATTTCCTTAAAAAAAAAAAAGGAAAACACACATTAATGGGTTCCAAGTCTCTATTATGCCATAGAAACAAATTGCATAAATTGTTGTTAAATGTCAATAGAAGAGCATGAAATGAAACCTAGAAGACTTTTCACCTAGAAACCTTTTCTGACACTTTATTCTGGCTTCGTATTTTCAAACAATTAAAAAGATCAGCTTCACAGTTTTTATTCATATAGGGCATGCAAATAATTAGGTTTATAACTCATGTTTTCCTTTCTCATACTATATACTCTTCTCATTGTATTTGCTTTAGAAAGTGCATAGATAAAACTTTGAAAGTGCCCAGAAACCATGCTGATTTTGATTTTCATGAGTCACTACAGTGCTTCTGAAACATCCCATTCTGCAAGGTTATGCAAAGTACATAGCATCACACAGGGCTATGTACTGGAAAGAAAACGCGTGCTTTCTTCATATTTTTCTCCCTACAGGTCTCTGTATAAAGAAGTCAGAATGCTGCTTCTGTGCCTGCTTAAAGTGCTAAGCAGTCCTAGAATCATAGGTTCACAGAATAGTTTGGACTGGAAGAGACTTTTGAAGTCCACCTCAGCCAACTCCTCCTGCCACGGGCAGTGATGTCTTCGACTAGACCAGGTTACTCAGAGCCTTTACAACCTGGCCTTAATCTATCCAGGCATGAGACATCCACCACCTTCCTTAACAACCTGCTCCAGTGTTTCACCCTCCTCATTGTAAAGAAATTCTTACTTACATCTAGTGTGAATCTACCCTCATTTAGTTTAGAATAATTTCTTTTTGTCCTATCAAAACAGTCCTTACTAAAAAAGTTTCTCCTTGTTTCTCTTACATCCTTGATTTGAATTATTGGTAGTCAGATTTATTACCTGCCGTGCTGGGCTTGTGCCTTGACCCTACGCTGTGAGTTTGCAGATCCGTGGAGTATTTGCTGGGATGAAATTCCTTCTGCTGTGACTCTGGTGACTGCCAAAAAAAGCAGCAGTGGCAGGGCTGCTTTTCTACTCCAATGGCTCACTCTTTTTGTCCTCCTTCCCTTTTCTGGGTTCCTTTTGTGTCCTCTTTCCTCCTCTCCCAGCTCTTAAAGGCCTCCAAGGGAATAAATTTTTCCACCCTGAAGGAAATGGTTATGAATTTGCCATAGTAACTACCTGTCCAGGTGCACTCTTTTGTTTACTCCCTTCTGTCTTGAATGGTGATACTTGTTACTGTGTTCGAAATAATTATGCTCCCATCTTCTGGGCCTTCCTAATAAAATGCTGGAACACTAGCTTCTACAGAGGTCACAGAAGTAAATATCCATCTATTTGCAGAAGGGAGTTTGGTTAAATAGCTCAGCATTTTGGGGTAGTACGGTATGAAAGAAGGAAGAGGAAGGTGCTCTGAACTAATGTAAAGGCTCACAAGGATCTATCCGACACGTGGAAAGACCTGAGGAAATTCGCAGTTGTAACCAGTTGTAAGAGCAACCCTAGTGTTGCGAGATGCAGAGGTATAAAGCTAAGTGAAGGTACCTGTGCTGGTTTAAAAGCTTGTCATACTAAATGAGGAGCTTTTGCTGTTACTGCTGCTCTTGGCTTCACACCTCAGTTCTCTTCCAATTGTGGTACTCACTGGCCTGCTTATGAATGGATTCATTTGGTTTCATCACTATAGCACAGAAGAGTGTTCAGCTCCTCTCAGCTTCTGTTTACTGCTGGATTATGGTGTTGATTTGGTATGTGAAGGAGTCAGACAAGCTGCATATGTGACACCAGGGAGCATCTGCCCCTTTTCTGGCAGCAGAATGTTAAATCAGCTCAAGGTGCCTGCGTTAAGGTCACCATGACCTTAACACATAATGGTCTGTTGGTACTGCAGAATTGGCTTCACTATGGCTGAATTGCCTTGAATCATTCTACGGTTTGAGAACAAGTTTTTACAGAAATATACAGAATTTCTTCTGTGTCTGTGTTCAGCTTTTGCCTTCCCAGGGCACTGATCTTTCCCATATCACAAGTACTGCAAGTACATATTCTTCTTCTTGTTCTTGCACCCAAGACTAGGGTGCCAATGTGGAAAACAAGGACAATGGAGCAGAGTAATGTATGCTTGGAAGTTCTCTCACATGTTGGAGCATAGCTGATACCAAAACATGTGCCTCTTGAGAAATCAATAAACTGCAGTTTAGTCATGTTGCAGCTGCCTTAAGATGAGCATCCTGACCATTTTTGCTTTCCTCAAAGCTGCACTGGAGTGCTCCGAAACCTACAAATATTCTAGCTTTTTCGTGTTACAGGAGCAAAAGAAAATAGGGATTTTTCTGTGCTTATTTGCACAGACTTAAATGGTACTGCCTGTTAAATACCCCTCTTTATTGATGTTGAGTCACAGTTAGCCAGCATGTATTCTTGGAATTTTACAGAATTGTTTTGTTGCTGTGATTATCACTATTGTATGCATTTTGGCTATTTGTCTGCTCCTAGCTGCTTATTCTTTAAGATTTTCTCTTGCAGCTGGAAGAGATTTAGTATATGTAGACAGAAGCAGGAAACCATTTCAATTCTGTTTGTGAATAAGACATAGTGTCTTTAACTTTTAAAAACAAGTTAAAAATAGCACTGCTGTTATGGACATTTGTGTTTGTTGTGTGATTACATCGTAATGCAAAATATGAAGCTTATTTTTTTAATAGTTTCCTGTTGTGAATTTTATTTTCTCAGAAATGAGAGGCTAATAATTCTCAGTGGGATTTTTGTGGTCAGATGTAAGAAATAAGTATTTGCTCAAGAAGTTTACAATGTCTATTTCAATTTTTGTCCTATTCAGGATAATTCTGTGGTTGAAGGTTTCATGCTCCTTTATTTCTTTTTATTCTTTTTATTATACAGAGAAATTAGAATACTTGGCCTTAGTATTTGTCCTGGATTGTTTGAAACATTTTTTGCATTATACTTCTTTTAATCCTCACAAAGTCTGAAGTACAGAGTCTTTCTGACTTATCTGAGGTCATTGTAGTAGATACGAAGTTCTCTGATTTCTCAGCCCTGTATCCTGGCCACAAGACTACAATATTCCAAAGCCAGACTGTAGTATTCCGTAGGTCTACATTCTTCTTTCAGATGATGAGGTAACTAGTTCTTTGTATGTGCAACTGCTGCTATTGCAAAGGCAAATTGTTTTGACAAAGATAGTTATGCGCCGTGTGCATGTAGAAAAATGAAATGCTACCAGAGAAAGTTCCACTGACTGTATCATAATTTCCACTGTCAGTAAAAATTGGGGAGGATTTTCCTCCCCTCCATTTGTCTGCATATTTCAAGCACTGTCTTTCCTTAAGGAATATCCCAGTGGCCTGGGAACTGTCCCCCAAACAGACAACTAAATACTTGAATGATTTTCAGTACTGCATACAAATCTGTAGTGTTGGCCTGAACCACAGCAGTTTTCCTCTCCAGTCTTTTTAAAAAGAAACTGCACTGGTGTGAAATTGGAATGATATACAAGTAAATCAGACTCCTGAACTTTGTGTGATCGCCGTGTGAAGGACAAATTGAAGTGCACTCAACCTCCTGATAAAAAAAGCAATTGGGAGAGCAATAAAAGGATATGCAGCTGTAGAAAAAAATGTGAGCAAAGGACAGAGTTCAGATTAAAGACAGAAGCTGAAGAAAGGCAAGGCAAGAAATAAACAACCCTTTAAAATAACTCTTGTGAAAGTCCTGCAGTGTAAGGGGATAAATTCATTCTCCTGCCCTGACCTCTAAAAAGAAATCATCAGTTCTCTGAAACTCTATGTGAAAAGGAAGTGCTAACATCTGTTTTTCCATGTTCAGTCAGTGAATTTGATATTATTTGAAGAAAGAAATTCACTTCAAGAATTCAGTCACGTTGGCTGTCCTACCCAGCAGCGTAAGGAAAACCCTCTTCTGCTGCGACTTTTTGTGTTGAAAATGCATCATTCTAGTGGAGCTTGAAACAAGCACTACACTAAATTGACTGAAATGAGATTCTAGCAGCTTTCAGGGTGAATGAAATTGATTCTGTGGGGTCCACTCCTTCCCTCACTCACTATAAGATTACTAACTTCAGTTGTAAATGCCTTTTCTACTTCTCTTTTTAAGAGATAACTTATTAATTTCAATGCCTCTGTGGTTCAGTTAAATTACATATACTTCTGAACCTTCAAGTATGAGGTAAATGAAAATAGTGACTCTGCCATGTCTGTCTTTTTGGTTTTTTCTGTGTGAATGACAGGCACGAGACATCAGGTCTCATTCATGTCTTAGTCTGTTTTTGTTACTGAATGTCCTTATCATGAAAAAAGATCTCTTCACAGATGTGAGAAATGCAAACCAAACACATTTCTTGTGCCTCCATGGCAGAAGACTGAAGTGAAAACACATAAGGCAGTAGGTATGTATGGCAATCAGTTCAGTATGTCCCATGAGCAGCTGATGATGGTCAGTGAAATTGATGCAGACTTTAGGTTTTGTTGCTAAAAGGCTACTAAAATTAACAAGTTTAAGAGAACTTTCTGGATATTTCTTGGATGCTAAGAAGGAGCTGTGAAGGTTGGCTACATTTAGCATCCAAATCTATAAATGTGATCATTGGAATAAAATTACGTTAGTTTTCATATGTGGAATGCATGTGAGATTTCATGTGCTGTATTATTAATTTGTGTTATAGGGGCACCTGCATCCTCAGGTGAGACTGGTGCTATGTGTACGTAGGGATGCCTGTGAAAAATGGCACTGTAACCATACATATTTGACTGAAGGTTTTACATGAGTATTTTACAAAAATGTGTAACCATTTCTCCCTCACCTGAAGAGTTCAAATAAAGGCAGTCAGACTTACTTACAGTATTTCACTGAGTCTTTGGAGAAATCGTGTTCTACATTCTGAACCCCACGGTGAATCCTTCAGACAGTCCTACAGAAGGGGGTTAAAAAGAAATGTTTCCAATAGCAACTTGTTCTTCTGTTGGAACAAGCCGAAGCTATTTGAAAAGACAGCATAGAAACAGGGGACCTGGGGAGAATGAACGCTATTTTGAAAATGTAAATGGAACAGCCCTAAGTTGCAAGGATTTTGGTGGGGAAGTGAAAGCGAATAATATATCCTGCATAAACTTTATAGAATTGCTTCCTGAGTAGCATTAAACTTAGTCATTAGACTTAAAATGTGCATATCATCAGTCCTTCTTCTGGTGCTCTTGACCTCCCCAATATCAGCCTCCTGGACATCACAAGCAATCAACACCTTCTATTATTGTGTGGCAATTTTGTCTAGATTCTATAGGATCTAGGGATGTACTGGTAATGCCTCCAGGGTTGGTGTTCTGCTAGACAAGGGATGAGGACCCCAGGAGAATCTCTTGCCCTTCTATATGCAACTACTTTTTAGAGCTTTTTAGAGCAAGTCTTTTTAGAGCTAGTCTTTAGAGCATAAGTTACATGTGGGAGAGGGAGGGAGAACAAAATAATTGATGATTTCTGGAAGCAAAAGGTAATAAGAGGAGAATTAAATTCCTGAGAACTTGCATATGTAAATAATGACTCTTGGAATATCTCGTACATTGTTACTAAGCCCAAAATAAAAGCAACAGATAATACACACATGTTCTTTAAAAATGCAGTTAAAAAAAAGCATGATCAGGAGAGAGAATCATTTCCTTATTGCGTTTACCCACCAGATGGCAGCCACAGACTGCCCATTGATTGAAGCATACTCGCCTCCTATTTATATAACTTCTATGACCCGAGACCATAGTCTGACAAGAGCTGCTTTGCTTTCAAGGAAGTCAGCAAAAATAAGTACAGCTGTAAATTGAGCTGTTTACTTCTTCTAATTTCCAGTTATGCTTGCTTTATATAAGTGCAGATACAGCATTTACTATTTGGGAAAGTGAGGAATCTGGCCTTATATGTGTGCAAATATAATGCATTTAAATCAATGAAATAAATTCATTCTTTGAGAGTTACATTCTCCTTACAGCCCTTTTCCTGGTCTGGTCAGGTCAGGTCAGGTCCTCAGCTTGTGGAAAAAGACAATGATACACACTCAATCGATTTACACTGCCCTAAGCTCATGAAAACAATAGCCCCAGTTTGACAGCATCTGGTGACATGCAGTCCACTGACTGCACTGACACTTGATTAATCTCATGCATTCAGTGGGAGAGGCTCTGGTCAGACTTTTTAATACTCATGTATTCTTTCCTGCCTTCTTGTGCCTTCAATTCCCTGTCATGCCTACTGTGTGGGGGATATGGCAGTATAGTGTAGCTTGATTGGATTATTCGTCTGGTCAGGAACCTGCTAGGATCTCATCTCCTTGTTTCAGCTCAGTCTTCCACTCCTGTATACCAATGTTAAAAACATACCTTAGTTCTCCCACTCTTGCATCACCAGGAGCAAGAAAGTTGTTGTCTGACTTAGGTACTTTGAAAGCAGGTGCTTAATTTTTTCAATCAGAGATGTTTGCCAGCAATTTGTAGAGATGTAACTCTGCTGGACTGGACCCTGTGCAAAATTGTCATGGGACTTTGTTAGAAGGTTTGCTGTCTAAATAGTGTGGGAGGGTTATCACCAGAATGTGTAGGGACATGCCCAAGATCACAGATTTTACCAAGAGAGATCCCAGGTATTCTGGGTCACTAGCACTATAGCATTCAATGTATAAGCAATATCGCTTAAGCCTGTTGTTTTCTGGAGTTCTGAGAGCTGCTTTCAATTTTGGTGTAGCAGCTACTTAATTGAGAAATTACTGTCCAAGGAGGACGCAAGAATAGCAAGAGGGGAAGCTGATTTTTCCTGTGAGCTGACAGATGTGTGCTTTGTATTTGGCTTTTATTTTGCCTGTGTGCTGAGAGGTTTTCTGAGCTGGCAGGGTTTAGGGGACATAGAAAACCCTAGAATTTTAATACTCCTGCTGCTCCACTGGATAAGCTGCTCCAGTGGACAATTTGAGAAAGCAGCCTGGGAGGGATCATACACAACAGAGATGAGCACTAAACAAAATGAGGCCTAGTGACTAAATGACATTTGCTTCTTTCCAGAGAAAATCTCATTATATTAGTGTATTTTCTCTGGATTTCCTAGATTCAAGGAAGGGCAGCAAATGGCTCTCTATCTAATTTGACTTTATCCAGCCTTGACAGTATTTTTCTAAGAGGATTGTTGGATTTTTATTTATCTTTGAACACCTTTTATCCTTAAAAGAAAAAGAAAAAAAAGATGTCATCCCTCGATTGAAGCTTAAATCCGAAAGGAGAAGTTGCATGGCTGAGTTGATGACAAGAAATAATGTTAGAATTTTCCCAAAACTGCCTTTTAATCTAGAATGCTGCAGGGTAGGAGGTATATGTCTTTCATCTATGGAAAAGAAAACAATGAAACTTTTTGCATGGTTGGGATGTGATAATGACTGGGGAATCTTGCACTTGTGTAGGCTGAGGAAGTAAGAAGACAAGTGACTGTAATTTTTGTTTCTTCAGTCACCGTGTGATGTGGATGAATAAAGGGAAAGTTTCCTCCCTGCTGCAGAACTACTTTTCTGTAGAAAAACCTAATCATTCTCCAGCATGACATCCTGGTCACCAGCAAGCTCCTGGCTCAGCAGGCTCTAGTGCCACTCTGAGGTTACTCCAGGCTGATGGAAATCAAGGCATATGCAAGCTCAAATGGAAAAGTGTGTTAGGGTATTGAGATCAAAATGTGTCATAGTAGGACAGTGTGCTTTTTAACAGGATCCTGTTAGGCTGTAAATCTGTAGCTGAAATGCAGTGCCACAGGCTCTCCTCTTGCTCTGTTGATCTGATAGAAAGGTGCAGCAGCACAGTGGTGGGATGCAGCTCAGGCCAGCCAGCTGCAGCCAAGACCTTCAGTCAGCAGGAAGGAAGCTGTGATGACACACCTTGATGTGCCTTGGAGGGAGTACAAAGTGAGGGCCACTGGTGTGGGTCCGTCGTGCTTATGCCCTCTCTCTTTCACACTGACTGAAAGAGAAGACAAGATGCTGAGGCAGGATGTATCTTGGTTCTGGAGCAGCTATTCCAGTTTTCTTATCCTTGGTTTTGATCTGAGAACTGGTCTTCAAAAGGAACTATGAAGTTGATGTCTAAGTAGATGTTTGTCTCAGTTCTACCTTAAACAGCAGCCTACACATTTGAAAGGCTGAAAGGATGACAAATCACAGGCCCACTTCTTTGCTTCCCACACGTTTCATTTGCTGGTAGCTTTTCTGAAAGGCTTTGCCATTGACTGCTTCCTGACCTACTTTATTTCACACGTGTAGACAGGGAAGGTTTTCAGCAGTTGCTGATCATTCTCTTCTGGAAAGTAAAACTGGCAATACTATTTTTATTTTCATCTTAGGAAAAAAGAATGTTACTCATGCTTTAAGGCAAGGTCATAATTTGCCTTCAGTTTAGGTAATGTGAAAGAATGTGCCTGTTAGAGCTTTTGCTTTGGATATTAACTGCAAGTTCTTCGCTAGAACAAAATATGCCACATCCTTATATCTTCAGGATGTTTTGAGCCCAGAATGGAAACCCCAAGCTGTTGGTGCCTTTTTGTTTTCCAGTCTTGAAGGTCAGGTAATGGATCTTGCATAGCTAAGCTACTGTTCATACCTGTTAGAGCTTTTGAGACTTCCTAATGTCTTAAAAACCAGAAAGCAAACACAAAAGCAATTTCACACAGCTGAGAGTATGAAACTGACATTGTTGCTTTGAAGCAATATTATGATTCTTAATAAAAAAATAGGTTTTGTTCAACTTAGTATTGCACTAGAGTAGTGGTAAAATCTGACCTCTTAGAATATATATTGTATAATTTATGGATCTCCAGTAGCTGCTATATTATAGGTTTCTTCACTTTCAGTACACGGATACACAGAAAAAAACCAAGCATATTATATTGCTGCTACTTAAGAGCAACACAGACTGTAGAGCACTGCAGAAACTGTAAATTACTTGCCAGAGTCCTCTGGCTGCAAAACCAGAGTAATGCTGTTTTTTAAAAATGCATTTGAAATTATACTACCTGTGGAATATTTATATTATGAAAGATCCTTGAAGTTGCCAACTGCTTTGGTGGGGGTGGAAGGTATTTTTTTAATGTTATATAAAGTACCCTTGAAAACTTCTTTATCTGGTATTTTACTGGGATGTTGGGATACTTCCTCATTTTGTGAATGGAGTCATCAGTAAAGAATGATGCTGTGGTGCTTCACCAGCCTGTCGCTTTTAACAGGAGAAATGTTTGTGAAGCTCAGTTTGACTGTTGGTCCTTGTCTTGATCCTACTGCTTCAGGAACTGGTAGTGCAATAGACTCAACTCTTGGACCTTTTTGACATGTTCATGCTGCATGGCAACAGAAGAGCTCCGTGGTTATTTCTACCAAATGTTATACATGAGGAATTTTCATCTTGCATATTTGTTTTTTTTTAGAACAGAAACATCTTGAAATTTTATTAATATTACAGAAGTTATCTGTTTATAGTGCAGCGAGCAATGTTGGTACTGCTCCTGAGATGACATGAAAATACCTGTGTCTTTACAACCCCATCAGCTGTATCTGTTGCAATCTATGCCTTGCATCTTTGCCTGCTTCTCATATGCCACACTGGACTGCATGTTGCAGAAAAGTGTTATTTAACAACTGCAATAGAAATCTATGTTAAGACTTTGAAAAATGCCCAGTTATTGCAATATTTCATTTTGAGGGAAAGCAAAAGACCTTATCTTGCTGTTGTTCATTTAATTTTGCAGACAGGCATTGGAGTCTACTTTTGGAAAATCATTCTCTCTGAGGTGTGGGAAGGTTCACATCTGAGGTATCTGGCTCTGACTTGCTATGCCAACTGGAAAATAATCCCCTCTGTTATTTTCAGGACTTTTCTGTAAAATAAAGCAGAACACGCTCAATTTTATTCACACTTCGGTTTCATTCATATAAACATATAAAGCAGTCCTCAAATGAAAAATATTACAATGAAACAGGTCTTGTTTTTCTCTCATTTGTACTCCTACTACATTGTGGAAGATAGTAGAGTGAAGGGAGAAAGTGATCAAGCTGGAAAAACAGACTGCTTGGAGCAAAGGGAGGAGGCAGAAAATGAGTTGGGCATAGCTGAAAGGATTGAAAGCTGTTGAACAGCCCAGATCAGCATGAGATTGGGCAGTCAGATTCACTGCCTTGAATTTCACCCCAAAATAATTTGGAGGGTATTTTTGTTAAAGGACTGCAGTATTTTCTGTGTGTGATATCTCAAAGAAAGCATTGCAGTGTTTCAGACCAATGGTGTTTGTGCCATCCTGTACATTCCTGTACCTGGCATGGACTTAAATATTCACGATGCTTAGAAACCCTAAACAGACCAATGGTCTGGAGGATGTGAATGGGGCTATGAAGTTAAAGATCAGTGCTTTAGGAATGTCGTGCTGTTGAGTATATCAGTTTTCTAACTAACACATGGTAGGGTTTTCGAACATACCCTCAGGTACTATGACCCATAAATTCATCTATGTATGAAATAAAACAGAATTAAGTGGAAGGCAAAGAAGTCTGAAACCAGAATATTGCCTGCTATGCTGTGTCATTGCATCTTTTCCTTCTAGTGCATGGGCCACCGTATCCCATCTCCATCCCTGCCTCACTCAGACAACAAAGCTCCTCCTACTGTACCCTGTTTCTAGCCATCATTCAGCAACACACATCAGTGTGACTTAGTTGTCTCTGCAGATTGCTGACAGCTACTCAGACATCACTTTATTTTGTAAATGAGATCTCTTTCTATATTAGGTCAGCAGATCTGCCTAGGTTGTGGCAATTGCTTTCCATTGCTCTTTGCTCCTGTAAAAGTCACTGTCATAAAACTGTATCAGGAGGATGAGAAATTACTCCCTTCCTGGCCAAAATTTGTGCCATAGAACTTATAAAAGCTTTGAAAAGCCTTATTAATTTTTCAAATTATTCAGGAAAAAACCCAACAACATTTGCCTTTTAATTCTCTGTATATTCATGTGCATTCTTTGTCCTGATAGTGTGAACTCCTTTGAGCGTCCGTGAGACTCCCTGTTTTCTCTCCATGCAGGAGTTTTCAGTTCTGTATCCTACCCGCTGAACCATTAGGGCTGCAATACTATTCCTGAGTTTATTCTTTCTTCGCATGCTGCCTTGCTAATGTCTAGTAGCATTGTAGTATTGTTGCATTAAAAGTTTTACTTTTTTTTAAATTTTGGGGGGTTTTGCTGGCATTCTGGTCTGCATTCCTTTATGTTTAATAGACAGCTATTGAATGATAAGCCTGTCCTTACAAGTGCTGCTCAGTGTATCTTCCATAGAAAATTTCTATGGACCTTCAGAAATGTATTCTGATGTCATGCTTTCAGAGCAGTTTTCATGAGAATTTCCAGAGTAGTGATATTTGGATAAAACTCCTTCAAGCTGCATTGTTTTCAAGACGGGGTGTGAAGACAGATGATGATTAGTTTCTAAATCATATACCATTTATTTGAGATGAGTCAGCTGCATGGTTAGATGTCTGTCTTCTTTCATTGTGTTTGAATAGTGTTTATAGATTTGAGTCCTGCTTTTATTAAAGTCAGTGACATATCTCAAACTGTATTGAAAGTAAACCTACATCTCTTTGTTTAGGACTTATTTTAAGGTAGCTGCAAAATCCCTTAGATGATAGGAAGAAATTTTAAGATGGTGTGGTTTGATGTCACATTATTTATTTGGGTTTTAAATTTTGTTGTGTATATGACATACATATATTTTCTTGGGTGATTTTTAAATAATAGTGGTTTATTTCATTTAGAATGAAACTTCCCAGAGCAGTTTTTGTAACCTGAAAATTGCAATTCTGTGTTAGGATGAGGGCCAAAAGGTGAAATCACTAAGGAAGAAATAAGCAATTCATTTGAAAGAGCAATACTGCTTCAAATGTAGAATTGCATACTAGGAGCGAAATCACTGCTCTTGACAGAGAAACTGAAATTTTTTTGTGGGGTTAGAACTCTACATTAGTAAATTCACATTTTCCTGTAAAATATGGTCTGGGTTATCCTTCCCATCATTAGGATTCATTAGGATGTTTTTTCTAAGATAGATAAGAGTTTGGTCAGATTTGAAAGTTTTTTGAAAAGTAGGACTAATAGCATTTATTCTCCAGGATTAATGTGTGTGTCTCATGAGTAGTTTAAGTTTGAAAACTCTGTCACAAAGCCTCCATTATGATTAAAGCTGTCACTAACTGAAAGCCAGGTCAATCTCAAAAAGATTTTCAAATATAATATTTCATGCTGCCAGCAACCTTTTCTCATAGGACATTTATACTTGTCATTACAGTAGCTGTCTGAAATTAATAGCAGTAGTGATACCAGCCCTTTGTGAACTTTGCAAAATGTGGTATATTCCTCTCTTTAGAAAGGGTAGCAGAAGCAGAAAGAAATCATTATTGCACTGAGTTAGTTTTTTAATTAACATCTTTTCTTCTCTGGGCAGTCAGGCACACTAACTGGCAAGAAATTAGGGACAGTAAAGTGCCAGTGTTGCCCTGCATAATGAAAAAACTATTTTCTTGCCAAAAGAAGGGTGAAAAATATCAACGAGATTCCCTAAGAGGGCCAGGCTCTGAATTTACCTGTTATCTATACTTCTGCTTTATTCTGTTATTTTCCTTTCTTTTTATGTCTCTATTTGAATAATTTCACTATTCAGCAAAATTTCCAGAAAAATTAAATAAAGATGAAGGGTTGACTTAGTGCTTTAATCTTAGGTCATTTCAACTAGTGTCTTCACTCTGTAGGTTTTCACTCTGAGTGGTCTAATTAAATGTATTATTTTTTGGTTTACAACTCTTTTAAGCCTGCCTTGGTATGAGATGCTTGGGTTACATTTCTGTAACCCTGATCAAGTGCCGTCATCTGTCCTCGTGCATCTCTAGCGCTCAGCTATGCGCATTGGCTCAGCTGTGCCAGGGGACTATAAATGATGATGATTTTGTTCATGAGAGACCAAGCGTCTGAAATCTGTTTTCACTCACAGTTTGAAATGGGCGCAGTCCTTTCTGCAGCAACATCTGTCGCTGAAGGGCATGCACAGAACTTTACTGCCAGCTTATTTGAAGTAAACGGTATAATTTGAAGCAGGAATCCTGAGGCCTGGCTGTCCCTTGCTGGGTTTAAAATGAGTGTGAGGGAAAGACTTCAAAACAAGAAGTGTCTCTGTTGCATGTTTGATGGATAGCATCAGACAGAGTGGATAGAAAAACAGTGCCAGTATGAAGCGACGAGCTTATAGAGGTGCAGAGAGCAGAACTGGTGATGAACTTAAATAAACCCAAGAAAGATACGCTTATTGGACTTGAATGTCAGAGTGATGCACTGTGTGCTCTTTCTGTTACTGGAATGCCAAGGATGCTGTCTGGATCTCTGTTCTTGTGCGAAAGAAAAGCCACCATTGACATTGCCCTTTGTTTTTCCTCTCAATGTGGCAAAAGTAGCGGGAATCATATCCTTAGTGCATATGTATCTGGATGAATCTACCTCTGCAATGACAAACTGGTGGTGGGGCCAACAGTGTTAGGGAGGATTATGGTGCTTTTAGAGCCTGGTGCAGAAAACTTACAGGCACTGAAAGTCACGAGACTTGCTGCATGTTCACTGTGCCCTCAGAAGGTTTTTCACAGCTGCTGTTAGGGCTGTTTCATACTGGACCCCATTCACACCATGGGTGACTGACAAGATCCACAACTGAAAGCAGCACTGACAAACTTCCTAACTCTTATACCCAGAAGCCTTCAGGCTGGCTCAAACAGCTCCACAGCCACTGAGGCTTGGAGGCTCTCATCCCACGTGTCTGCTGCAAAATGGCAAACCTGTAAAAAATGCATGAGGTGGATGTTTTTCTCTTTACATTTCTCTTAGAGTCTCTTAGAAACTTTTCATGCTCTTCCAAGCTTTCTTTGGAG
Organism: Oreocharis arfaki; assembly: GCA_013398015.1. Taxonomy (NCBI): domain Eukaryota; kingdom Metazoa; phylum Chordata; class Aves; order Passeriformes; family Paramythiidae; genus Oreocharis; species Oreocharis arfaki. Next base: position 1,291,192 of record VZRR01009441.1, read on the forward strand.
GAGGATCCCAGTTTTCCCTTCAGTGTACCCATAAAATGAGCAAGTCACTGTCATCAGGCTGTCTTTTCCTCCTCTAAGGTTTGTATGGTGTTTTTACAGGATTTTAGGCACCTTGTGAATGTGCAGCTTGAATGCTTGTTGGTTTAGCTGAGTGCTTCCACAAACCATGTGTGTGCATATGTATTTCCTTATCTGGTCTTCGAAATAATACTTGGATCTGTCAGCATATCCTTTTGCATTTTTGCAGAAAGCCAATTAACCCCTCTGCACCCCTTTAAAAGCTGCCAGAAATCATGTGCCAAAGCTTACTGAGGTGCAACTGCTTTATTTCTGTATCTTAAAATAGCATTTTTAAACTCTTGTAGTTAATAGTTTCCTTAGAAAGAAACCTTTCCCCTAATCAAAACAGCTGAAGCTCTGAAAAGACATGTGACTTTTATTTCCTCTCTGGAGCCCTAAAAATGTACATTTTTTTTCCCCTTGACATACCACCTTAAAGTTAAATAAGTTCTTGGGTATTCCAGGACTGGAAAACTAAGGAGGTTTGTATTCTAAAGCTGCTCCTTATAGCTCTACTTAGGCATAGCATTCATGTCCTTAGCCTTTAACAATAATTTCAGTGGAGACTTTCAGTCAGGTTTTTAATTTGGCATATGTACCTGTGTAATTCAAAGGCCTTTCCACAATTTCAGTTTATTTTTTAGAAATAATATAGCATAGGGTGATATTTGCATTTCATATGTGTGTTCTTCTCTTTTGTATCTAATGGGAAAAGATAACTTGTTTTTTGATATTTTATGATTAATGAAACAGAAATTAAGAGAAACTTCCAAAGTTGCTTTTCTGCACAACATACCTGCATCTAAATGAAGGGGTCTTAAGGATTTAAATTTCCTCCCAGTATTCTTTTTCTTCTAACATTTGCTGGCACTTTCTTAAGCAATTAAAATTAAAATATCTTTATTCTTTGATCTTTTATCTTTTTTTCCTGAAAGTCTAAAATCACAGCTTCTTAACTGAAGCCATCCAAGGGGAGATATGCTTGGAGAGGAAGAAACAGAAAACATAAAATAACTGCTGAAACCATCTCATAACTTGAGCTCTCAGCCTAGAAGATTCCAAAATTTGTTCAGGTGCTTCGTTCTCTTGGATATTTTATAAAGTGGAGAACTTGAGTAGGTTGTTTTTTTTTTAATTCGTCTTTTGGCAGTCTAAGTAAACTGGTAATTTATGCAGTTGCCTCTCTGAACTATGTCTCTATTCCAAGGTCTCCAGACAGCATGAATGCATATCTGAAAATGAATGCATATCTATGTTATCTCCACTGTGTCTGAAATTGTTCACATCAAGGAAATACGTCAAATACATTAACAACAGGCCAGTTGTACTAAATAGATTATTCCATGTTAATATCCCCTTAGTTGCTTCAGCTGTCTATCCACTAGCTAACAAGCAAAACTCTGTGACATCATTTTAATATCTTCCAAGTATGGTGCAGAGATGCTCAAAAATCTTGAAGTTAGAGAAAGTATTAGTCTGCTGCATCATCTAATCCATTTAATATATTCCTAGCTTCTTATTCACTGCAGAATACAGCCATCTGATATGTTTAATTTTTACATGAGGCAGAGACAAATCAGGCAAATCAAAATAAAGGTGAAAATGGCAAGTATGCATCTGCAAAATGAGGGTGTTAGGTCCGTGTTAATCAAAGAATGATTTTTTAGAAGCACGCAAGCAATAATTTTAATAAATGCAACATATTTTTCTTACTTTTAACACCTATTATATTGGTGTATAATTCTTTCAATAACAATTCTTGTCATCTTATATATTGCAAACAATGTTGGCTTTTTCTCTTTGCATACTGTTTGAATTAGAAAGAAATACATGAAAGAAAGCTGGACAGGAAAAAGAAAATATTTTTAAATGCTTTTCTTTCAAGAGATTAGAAAAAGAACACATAATTTTTGCAAGAGTTTCTGTGTTGAAATCACGATTTTCCTTTTTTTTTTTTTTTTTTTTATAATTTTTGCCCACTTGAAAATGAAAGCAGTCCTAAAACAAAGTCATCAATTTTAGAGAAGCATTTTGGAAAAAAGAAGAATGCAAGTGATTTTAAGCAGTGGAAGGAAGGAAATCCTACTATAAAATACTTTTGATTAACCTTTGATTTACTTCTGGCAGCAATTCCCAAAAGTTATGACTTGAATGTTTTCCTGAGCCAGGTTCAGAGCATACTGAAGTTTATTAAGACCCACAGCAGCCAAGTGATAGTGGTGGAGACAAGTGCAATGGGATATAAAATCTGAACCTTAATTGAACACCTTTGAAGCATTTCAAGTGATAATCATTACAACTTAAACTGCAACACTGAATCTTGAATTAACTCTGAGGCTGTTTCAATAGCAACTTCTTCAGTAAAGACTTTCTGTTTTCTGCACAGAATCTACACTCACACAAGTGAGTCTTAGGTTGTGTATTACCGAAAAAAACCCAAATCAACAACCCAAACCATTAGGCAACTCTGGCTCAGTGATTTCCTAAGCCAAAATTCATCACAGCCAGTGAGTGTAGTCTAAAGAAGTACTTTAGTACTACAGTGTCTTTGTCTTGTTTTTATACTCTTGTGTTTATAGCTGTTGGACATAAAATTCTGGACTAGAAGGACCTTTGAGTTGACCTGGTACAGTTGTTCTTAGACAGCCTAATTAGTTCACTCATGAATGACAAATAGGAAGAGACTACTCACAGTATAGGCATCATCTCCTTCTTTGTAGGGTTTTATGGGCAGACAACCTAGCTTTATGTGGCTTTTGAGGGGATAGAAAATTACTAGGCAGCGACCTGAGCTCTATCCTTCAGTTCTGCTTCATGATTGCAATGTCAGAAGTCAGGGAAATGTGGCAGGAAAAGGTAAGAGTGTGCTCTTAGTAAAATGCATATCCTGAAGTATTTTTTCAGTCCCTTGTTACAGTGACATGCAGGAATATTCCAGCCACTAGGGAGAATATGATAATGATACTGCCACTGTGGATTGCATTTGGTGTGCAAATATCCACTGCTCATGGCCCTTCTCTGTATTAGGAAGCAGGGAAGATAATGCTCTATGAAGCAGCCAAGCTTCATCACTTACTGAATAAGCAATAATATATTGATCATTCAGGAAGCGTGTCCTGTAGGGCTGCTTGCCCTAGAAAATCAATCCTTGGCTAATCTATGCATTTTGTGGCAGAAAAATATACAATAACTCTTAAATTACTTGCATATAATGTCCTGTGTTTGGAGCTGGATATCGTGTGGTTTTTTTTTTTTATCGTGAGGGACACTTAGATGTTTGTTCCAAGTTCACTGCTGAGTGTTAAAAATTGTGCTATTGCCCTTTTCTTGTATCTAAGTTTCTCAAATAGTCTGAAGAGTTGGGAAAAGAATGGAACTTAAGTAGGTTAAAATTTCTCTGTATTTCCATCATACCATGAGGAGCAGAGAATTGTACAAGGCTTCCAGTGGTAGAAGGAGAGGCTGAGCATCAGGAAAGATTTTGAAAGGTATATACAATGAAAGATTTTAATAAGTTATGTAAGGTATGAGGCTGTGTTTTGGATTTGTGCTGGAAACACCATTCATAACACAGGAATGTTTTAGTTACTGCTGAGTAGCACTTTACAAAATCTTTTCTGCTGCTCCTCCCACCCCACCAGGAGGTTCAGAGTACACAAGGAGTCAGGAGGGGACACAGCTGGGACAGTTGACTGCAACTGACCCAATGGATATTCCATACCAAAAGGTGTCACGCTCACAGATAAAGCTGGGGAGAGAAGAAGGAAGAGGGGGATGTTTGGAATGATGGCGTTTGTCTTCCCAAATCATCGTTTTGCAGGATGGAGCCCTGCTGTCCTGGGGATGGCTGAACAGCTGCCTGCCCATGGGAAATGGGGAATGAATTCTTGTTCTGCTTTGCTTGTATGCACACCTTTTACTTACCAGTTAAACTGTCTTTATCTCAACCCATTAGTGTTCTCACTGCGACTCTTTGGATTTTCTCCTCCATCTCACCAGGGACAAGTGAGAGAGCAGTTGTGTGGGGCTGAGTTGCTGACTGGGGTTAAATCATGACAGCTGCTGATTGTACTTTGCAACCATCATTCCAGGCTCTAGAGCAAATTGTTTTGTTAATGATATAAATCATCAAGTGAACTAGAAAAATATTAATTTATTGCAGCCTTGCTCTTTTCCCAGAACTGATTCAGATGAATCTTGGCAGCTTGGGATTTTCATATCAGAAAAGTCTCTAAACAGTTATTTAATTTTCTATCAGTATTCTCTCTCATAAGACTTTCAGTAGAGATATATTTGAATTTTGTGCAGCAAAAAATCTGGCAAGGAGGATAAGAAATAAAATGGGCATTATCAAAATTCTGTGGCCTGACACTAATAAAGAGTGCTAAAATCCACTTATCACACAATCCCTCCTAGATTTTGTATCTATGTAGCAAAATAGAGTCATTAGCTGCAACTCCAAAGCTATCTTTTTCTACACAATCAATGGAAATGTTGAGAGAGAATAAATGGCATATTTTGAAGAGGCTGCAATTGCATTTCAGAGCCATAGAAAAATCCATGACTTAAACATCAAACAATGAATCTTCAATTGAAATGCTTCTTTGCATTATCTGAAAATGTTAAAGTTGGAAGTACATCAAAAGTCATAGACAGATATCTAAGAGCCTTCTGGAGTAGATTGAGCTGCCTGAAAAAATTCTCTGAACCTGACTTAAAGGGAGAGCTTGATCATAGAAAATATGGTGCAACAGTACACAGATAAAGGACAGTATGCATGAAAGTATGCATGAAGAAGGCGTACATAAAATCATAAAATAGGTGTATATGAAATAGATTTCATTTCTGAAAGGTGCCTATCCACCAAATGCTTAAAATATTCTGGGGTGGAGGTTCTGACTTTGATTGACAACTTATTCCTGTTCTTCATTGTTCTTATTATGAAAAAGCTTTCATTTTCCAACGCTAGACAGTGTGGTTGGTAGAGGTAAAAAAGCTCTACTGCTATAATTGAAAACACTAATATTGTTGTTACTCATGGTAGGCATAGAGAGGTGTTTATCCCCTTAATCATACCACGGCTACCTCTTAAATATTTGAAAAGAACAATACATAACTCTCTAGTCCTCCCTCTCTAAAGAAAACAATTCCATGTTTTTCTTTCTTCTGGTAAATATTGGTTGTCTTTTACAATCCCTGTTCTCTGAACCTTCAGCACCTAATCCACATCCTTTCTAGATTGCCATGTGCAAAATTCAGTGATATACATACCAGAGATGTAAAGAGGGTTCCTGGAAGAGATACGGAGGATAGATGAGAGTCTCTATTCCAAGAATATTCCCAGATCCATGCATATGAAAAACTGAAATGCAGGCATAGGTGGAGCTGAGCTTACGCAGTCAAACCAACTGTCATTGAACTTCATCAAAATCTGACGCTCCAGATAAAGTTGACAGACATTCCCAGATGATATATCAATTGCGTTATGGATTCAATATATTCAGAGTCAGATTCTGCTGCACCACACCCTTGTGAAGCTGAGACTTCTGTGCTTTAGAAGGCATGAAGTGTGAACTAGCTGTCATTTCTTTTGAACAGGCTGTTAGCATCAATCAGCTGGATTATTGCACTTCGGGCTGCTTGACTGAAGTAGTCATTTTAACAGACGAATATCCTAGGTGGAATGATTGGTGATATGCCAAGTTTATCACTGAGCTCCTTACAATCATTGCTTCTCTCACATTTGATATTTTGCATGAAGTACAACACCCATTCCATTCATCAGCATAGGGCTCTGCTGGAAAGTGAAATCTTTGTTTGATGCCTCCTAGAAATACCTGGAATGTTTTTGAAAGTTCACAGGGAAAATGAGATTTCACATTATGATGTTGTGCTTGAGAAATATCATTCAATCAATAAACAATGCTTATTTGAAAAGGCAGAGGAGTTCGACCTGTGTCTATTAACTTTTCTGCATTAGTATTTTGCTGTATGGATAATGAAGTGCATAAGATTAAGACTAAGACACACATTACTAAATCATTGCTTTTCATGTAAAATTGCTATAGAAGACAGTTCAACACATACTTTTGCCCGAAAGAGGAGAAGGTATAATGGCATTCAGTAGTTAGCATAATCTCTGTGAAGGATATTTGGTGTGCATGACACACTCTGAGGTGGACAAAGAAGAAGTTGGAGCTGAGGCTGGAAGATAGAATCAGTCTAAATTTAGAGATACGGAGAATGAGTTAGAAGACTGATGGAAAGATGCTTGCTGTAGGCCAGGAAACTGTCTTCTGCTCTTGTCTTCAATAGGGTTTGGATACTTATGAACCACCAGCAGCATCAAACATATGCTGTCACCTGGCTTCTTCAAAATTTGATTCTACCTGATTTTAAAAAAGCTAATTTAGCTTTTCCTTCTGGTCAGGGTAGTAATCTGAAGAATCAAGAAGATATGCTGTGAGCTAGCACCCACCTATAATAATGTGTAACAAATAGTGGAAGAACTTCATACAATACAAATATTCTTATATTTTTATTACCATAAAGAGGAGTAAAAAAAATTGCATTTAGTTGAATGCTTCTGTTAGAACAATAAATGCAAAATGTCTGGGCAGGCTGGAACACACTGTTACAGAAGTCTTTTCTGTAATGGTAAGAAAGCTTAGTGAGATTGTCGTTTGGCCAGATGTCAGAACGTCCCAACTTATGTAAAAATGGATAAGGACAGCTTATTTTCTTAGTTCATCATTGTAGCACAAATGAGTGACAAGGTCTGAAGGCAATGACCAAACTAAGTCACCCAAGCCTAATAAAGGTGAAGAAATTGCTCTCAGATTGGTCTGGAAATGGTCTAGAAATGATGCAAGTTATGGGCATGCAGTAAAAGGCCAACTAGTTCAAACAGGGTCACCTAGACCTGGTTACCCAGGACCAAGACCAAAGAGTTTTTGAATGCCTCCAAGGAGGCTCCATAACCTCTGTGGGCAACCTATTTTAGTGCTGAGTCCCCCTCACACTAAAAATGTATTTCCTGATGTTCAAAGGGAACCTCCTATATTTTAGTTTGTATCCAGATCTCTTGGACCAGATGACCTCCAGAGGTCCCTTCCAACTTCACCTAGTCTGTGATTCTGTGACACTCAGAAAGTACGTAATTTACCATGGTGCCAACCATGAGAAGGACAGAAAGTTAAAGCTGGTCCGTGTATAGCACCATGTCCAGGGAAGAGAAGATTTTATCCCAGGTCATACCATTATTGAACTATTCAAACATTAAGGAACTTGGCAAAAATGTCAATAGATTTGGTTAAGAAAAAAGGACAGGAGCACCAGACTCTGCAGACAATTAGATGAAGTAATTTTAAACACTTCTTGACAGTAAGATAGATTATACCCTGGAGGATGTAGCAGGTTGTGGCATCTGACACTGTTAAAACTGAACATCAGGCAGTATAAGAAACTGTCAGATTTGTTAGAGAATTATTTTCTCAGCAGATAATCTCGGAATCAGTTTGGAGCTGTACACCTGTCGCAGCTGAGGTTTTGTAGGAGCATCCTGCAGTGGGCTGTTGGCCTCTTCCAGATCTACCAACATTGGCATGTCTGACTTATCTCCTGTGCATTCACAATTTTGTTGCACATCCTTCAGAAGACAGTGGAATGCCCTTTGACTCAACACAGCACACATCACTGGAGCTAGTACTTCACTAGTAAAAGTGGAAAGGTTAATCCATGTGCCCTGTTTCCCCAAGATATTTGTCCTAGAACAGTATCAAACTTTTGGGAACGAAAAAAAAAAAGAAGCTGGCCTATTTGTATACTGGCATGTGTGGAGTTGAAAGCTGAAAACATGAACTAGAATCCAAAAAAATACAGTTGGGTGGGTCCAGAGCCAGGAGGAATGAGGGAGATACTTTTGCTAACAAAGAGATTTAAGGCTTCATGGTGCACAGCTTTCCATAAGCTTACAATAATGGAATTCCACAGCTCTCCTATCATGGAGGTTTAGACTTTTGATGGTTTGTTTTGGGGTTGGGGTTTTTTGGGCAGTTTTATTTTTATTCCTACTGGCACATGGATTAGGCAAATCACTGCAGCAGCTGACAATGTTATGCAGCATTTTCAGGTTTGAAGTCCATGTCCACTATTTCTGTTTTGCGCTACCTGTGTTTTAAAAACATTTTCTTGTTAGGCAGTGCAAGTGCTGCTAATTTGGGGAGGAAGTCTTGATGCAGGAATATAAACTATTAAATTATTTGCAACTTTGAAAGTCTGCATTCCCGTGAGAGGGAAAATTGAACCAGAGTGATGAATTCCTAGAGAGAATTACCAAATAGAAATGAACTCTTCAGTCATCAGTTGTATGAGAAGAGCCTTGTGAGTGAGGTCTCTGTACCAAAGCCTTAGAATTTTGCAGAGCAATTTCCCAAATGGTTGAAGAAACTGTAAAGCTGCTCTTTCAGTGAAAAGCAAGTGTAGGCACAAGTGTGGTGACTCTCATGCCTTTCTTAAGGCTTAAGTAGAAGAGAAAGGAATTCATTGCTGAAGCATGTGAGCATACTCGACATGAGAGTTGTCTCCTGTTTTTTTGCCCATGCTTTGCAGAGGTGGAAGAGGGGGTGGCCTTTTTGCTAAGACACTAATTGCAAGGGTGTCAGAATAGACTGCAGTAATAGAAGTTTTGCACAGATAAAAGTACACGCATATCTCAAGTCTGTGATAAAGTAAATGCTTCTATAGTGCTGTATGTGGAACTTTATTTGCCAAAAAAGTAGCTCATGTAATGATTTTCATATCAGTTTACGGTTTCTGATGTTAAAATACATTAAATTTATTTGTGTTTTTACCTGCCTCTTCCCTGCTTCCAACAATTCTTTTTCTGTTTACTTGTTTATGTTATTTTTATGTTGTTCGCATCCATGCCTTATTTCTCCTCCTTTATATTCTGCTTACATATTGTGATTTCCCTGGAATCTAGGGAAATATGATCAGCATTCACAGTCACCCCTAGACCAGTCTGTTTGAAAGCATATTGGTGAAGAATAGCTGATGAATTCCCAGCACCAGATGTTCTCTCAGACTGCTCACAGTTAAATGAGAACTGTGCAAAAGTATATTGCTCAGTCATCTTCGTGATCTAACAACATCTGGTTCATTTGTAGGTGCCCTCTGTCCCTGTTTAATTATATTACATTCTGTGCACTGCATTGTAAAGGGAACTGATTTATTTTGTATCAGGCTGTGGGGAAAAATAGCTGCTTTTGTCAGTAAATCAGTCTACCACTAGCTGTTGAAGGAAAAGGTCTAGAAATAGATTAGTTTATGAGTTTATTTGCTGCTGTTGGAATTCCCAACTTTCAGATAATCCAGAAATTTCAATTGCTCTTTTCTGTCTAACCAAAGTATTTCCCCTGCAAATATGTTAAAAAGAAAAAAAACAAACAAACAAGAAAACAAAGAAGAAACACCCCCTACAAAAAGAAAAAAAAAGCAACAAAATCCCCTAGAAATTAGATGCATGAGTTTGCTTTCATTAATTGATTACTTCTGGAAATACAGTTACAAGTCATTAATCTCTTGTATGTAAAATTTCATAGTGCAGAAATTCAGATAGTTATGTTTTTGGGAGATCAGATAGCAGAAGGACAAGCTGGGACAAAATTTATCTGCAGTGCAGTACTTTGATAGAGTGATGTGATACTGCCTTATCCTACACAATATTGTGAGAGGCAAAACAGCGTTGCTGTTAAATCCATGCTTCACTGGGATATGCACAGATGATTTCCACCGCTGGCAGTCTGAGGAACCTTAAGATTCCAAACTTTGTGGTGCAGAATGGAGGGTGGAGTGAAGATCCTCAGCTCAGTCCTGTTCTCAGCATGATGTCCTCTCAAATATGTATTTTGTTAATCAGTTAATTGCTTCTTATCTCCCTATGTCCCATAGCTGATGTTCTCTCTCATGTATCATTAAAGAAGGGAGATATCTTGCTATCACTCATATGGCTCAGACTCAGGCAGTGAAATGTCTTGGTCTGCAAATCAGTGGGGAGAGCAATGGGAGCTGCAAGGCTCTGGAATTGTCGTGGGGGAGCTGTCTGGCTCCAGTGGCATGTGCATTCCTGCAAGTGTGGAAAAAAAATCTGCTGTGAGGACTGATAGAAGATGTTATAGCTCAATAATAAGCTATTTATGCTGAGAATGGACACAACTAAAACATCCTATTGCAGGCAATCTGAAAAAAACTATCCCAAACCATATAACCTTACATTGTCCTTCCTTTGAAAACAGCTGAAAAAAATCTAAAATCTGCATACAAGAGCCCAGATTGATTTTTTAGTCAAGGATATGCAGCTCATGCATTTTTTTTCTTTCCATGCCTTCTCTTGTGTTTATCATGATGCAAAGGCTTTATCCAGACATCTGGAGATACAGATCCAGGGATTTGATGGGAACACGATGAAATTCAATTTTTACTTGTTCATCTGAAGACTGACTCTGCTTTAATTTGATTTGCCCACTGATCTTCTAGATTAGTAGAACACAAAGTATGTGTATGAAGGGACATACTGCTTCTTGCTACTGAAACAATTATAGTAGCCTGTTTATTATGGAGCTTACTGTGGTATCCTTTCTATTTCTTTTAATAGGTCTGTTCAAATACACAGAACTGCTAGGGGTAGCACAGCCTTGTCAGCTAAGCACTGCCAAAATAATCCAATGTAATCTTGCATTGGAAATCAAATTCTATAATTGGTTACATTGGTACAATTACACAGATAAGGTTTCCATTAACTGCAGTGAGAGCTGCATCTATGAGACCCGTTCCAACTGGGGGGCTGCGAATGTTACTTGGATATATGTGTCCTATTGAAATATAAGTTCTATGGATATATAAGTCGTATTATCCTCTTTTGCTGGCAGAAATCAGGTGTAAATATGAACTGCACTTGGCCAGCAAGATGGTCACCGTTGACACAGGTTATGCCCTTGTTGGTCAGCTGGGTTAAGAGGGAAAGAAATCCCCAGCCTATTCCTGTTCCTCACCGTGCATCTGTTTAAGAACATTTTGTTGATACTGTCTTTCTATTAGCCCAGTCTGTAATGGTGTGGTTATAACAACTCTGATGGATGTTTTTTCTTCAATTCAAACAAAAAATACAATAGGCTTCTATGTGTAATTAAGCCTTTCAACTCTGCAGTGAATATTGACTGTAGAGCAGTACTTGACATTGATGGTTCACATATAGAACCTAATATGAGATGCATCATTTCTGCCTCATTTAAGGCACTCTCAGGGCAGTGTTGTTAAAGATATTTCTCCCAAACAGTTAATCTAAAATGCACTACTCTTTCTTGCTCTCAAAGCCCTTATGGACATCTTCACAGCAACATGATGCGCTTAACTGCAAATGAATTCACAAACACCACAATGAAAAACTTCATTTTTATTCTCTGCTTCCTGGAATTGGTATCAATTATATCACAGGCCCTTTTTACAAGATGAGAGAGAGAAGAATTTGGATGTCTGCAGTGTTGAATGCCTGTGGTTAATAGCTTTAGAAAGAGCTGAGGTATCTTGATACATATGCCAGCACTGACCTTGAAAAAAGAGTAGGCTTTAATTCTTAGTAATAATAGACAAAGGGCACATTAAAACAATGTGATAGAAAAATCTCTGAGCTATTGTTTGGCACATTTTAGACAAAGAACTTGGTTTAAGTTGAGACCTACTCTGTAGCAACGCTCTCCTGTGAATATAATGTGTCCCAATTTAGGAACTTTTTTTTTCTATCATCTCCAGTTGTTTTTGTGTGGTTACGGCCGTAGATGGGATTTTCTTTGTTAGCAATAGTGTGCTTGAGTCCTGTAATCTGTTTGCAGGCTGAGTTTCACATTCTGCAATAAAGTAGTCTGCCAATCAGACTGTCCCTCAGCCAGGACCAGGGCTATCACTTCTCTCCCATCAGCTACCAAGCCCTTAAACTGGGATGTTAGGTGGAGGATCCCTGCTATATCCTATTCCCCTGAGAAAGAAGCTTCACAGAAAGCATGGAGATGTATTAGTGTTCAACACAGTTAAATCTCCATCTAGAGATGTGTCTTCGGTGAAATTGGGCAGTGTTTCTTTTTTTCTGCATTCCACCCCACGCACCTCACTTGGTAGCAGAGAAGAGCTGGGCATCTTATATGTGGGAAGATAAATATGAGCACTATTGATTTTGGAGCAGAAGAATTGCACTGTTGTTGGTAGTGCTTTTTCTGTCTTGAGTAAGATCAGCTGTGGATAAGCATTCCTTTGTTTTGGAGCTGTTCTTAGCTCTGGTTCCTGTGTACTTCGATTGCTTTGAAGAAATTTGCTCTGCTGGGTTACGTATCTAAGTCGGGATACTTGACTTGTGCTTATCTCTTCACAATGGAATATTAGCAGGAGAGCTGTCCTGTGAATTTTGCTGAGAGCAATGCGTGTGAATGTGTAAAGGCATCCTTTGTAAGATTGTTTTGATCTCTTTCCTCTGGGTTCACTTTTATATTCTTAATTAATTCCCAAGAAGTGTATTTGTTCAATTTGTGCTCGATTTCTCTTTATCTTTTTGATATTACCACGTTCTTTGATAAGGATAGGCCACTCATTTATCATTTGCATGAGAGCATTCCTTCTATATTTTTTATTCAAACAAAATAGTTTTTATCCCCTAGAAGCTGCTACTGACTGCAACTAGATTTCTTTTAGATAAAATTTTTCTGATTTTTTTTTCAGTTTTCCTTTAACATTGCCCTACTTTTTGTCTAATATTAGACTTTATGGTTCATTGGATTATATTACTATCATTGACTTTTCTTCTTTGTTTTCCAGGGGATTTAATAATTCTAGGAACACATGCTTTTTCACTAGCTCTGCTGGCTATATTCCTTTCTCTTTAAAAACACTGTTGTTGTGTTCTTCTTTAAGTGGCTCCTTAGCCAAGAATAATCTAGATATATTTCCTCATTACTGGCCTATCTGTTTTGAAAAGCAAGGGATTTATTTTAATTACTCATTGTCCCTAAGCAGTTATTCATAATTTCTTTGTATTTCTTTGGGATAACCAAATCGCTATCTCCTATACTGTCCTGAAATACTTTTTCCAATGTAGGTTTGTTATTTCAGTGGCAAGGAAGGTTGCAGAACAGAAAACAATACTTTAGAGTTCTCCAATGCTTTGCTGAGGTTTGGGTTTCTTGTGCATAAAATATTGCTGCAGTCATTAATTCATTTTTACTTTGCTGTTCTGCTTTTCTTCTTGATTTGATGATGTGCTTGGTGATTGAGAGTAAGAGAATGGATACTCAACTTTGAAAACAAAATCTAAAAATCTTCACGCAAGCACATAGTTTCTTCGGTCTTAACTCATTGAGAGCAAAACGTCTGATCTGACATGCTGCAGTCTCTCTGAGCTGAAGAAAATACATATTAATAGTGCAGACATGAACTAGATTGTGATTCAGCAGGGCCTGATGTGAGTCAATAGCTCCCTACCTTTCTGCATTAAGTGAGTGTTTCTGAGGGGAAAGCACACAGACAATCGTGGAATGCTCTGGTTCGGCACAAGCTGGTGACACATTCCCTGCACATCTATTCTGAACACCTGGATACTTTGAAATTCGGGCAGCAGTTTGGGGCTGTCTCTGCTTTGGATCTTGTGTGTGTGTTTGAGTTACTGAAGTGGGCATGAAAGAGTTTCAAGGTGTGCAGCTGTGATTTGGAAGTTCTCTTACTGATACATTTGATAGCTTGCTCTTGAAAAGCAGCTGCTTGCAATGAAATTTTTTTTTTGGCTTTTTCTTTTAAAGTACAGCTCTAAATACTATACTTAAATATTCTCAGAAAAATGGTTGTTAAAAAATTGCATCAGGGTGGAATCAAACACTTCCAGGTGTCATCGTTAAAAATTACTCTCTTGCTGTTGCTATAGCATGGGGTAAGGTTTGTTGGGATTTTTTTGCTCATTTTGAGTGTAAAGGTGATGAAAGAGTAAAAAGGCAGGGAGCCAAAAATATTTATTATCTAAAAACCAGTATATTTCCTGAAATAATAGTTTCAATGAAGCTCTCTTTTCCAATTTCCAGAATTCAATTTAAATAATAATACTATGGATAAATCTGTTCATCTGGAGATTAGACAAGTTGTCTGAGTTGTGGGGAAATCCAGGGCCATGTAAGTGCATTGTCTGATTTAAAATATATATTCCCATCTCCAAAGTGAGTGCATCTATTTCTTGGAAATGCTTCCTAACTGAAAACATTGGTCTTCTTTGTATGACATTTTTTAATTTCAGCTTCCAAAGAATCACAATGCCAGACAAGTTTCACAATTCGTGTTGTTTTGGGAGAGACAATTGAAATACCACACAGACAGCATGCCTTGCTACACTAGTACAGGACATAGGACTGAAGCCAGTATCTCTTAGATATCCACTCATCTCCCTAAATATCTTCAATTCTCTCAGTTTTTTTTATGCACAGTAATATTAACAGGTTCCTCAGCTGGAAATCAACTCATGTATTCAGTGATATTATTCATGAACAGGTGTGTTAGTAGGGCATATCTTGTTTGGATGATTTCTGTTACCTCTCATGACAAGCAGGATGCTTGATTTGAAGATAAAATGTATGTATGGAAGGCAAGATCTCTGGGATCTAGTTCTGACTGTTGTACTGCTTCAGTTTTGGGTGAACTTTGGTGTCTTGGTTTCAACAGCTCTGATGAATAAACTGTAAACAAGGTCTGGCTCAACCAGTGCCGTGGGGCTGAAAACAAAATAGCTGTCTAATGTGAAAAACTGTTCTCACAAAAAAATTACTATGACAGAGCAAACAATGCCAGAGTTCTGTTCCTAGACTTGTTGTGAGACATTGGGAAACTCAGATGTAATCACTGCTCTGCCTCAAAGGGATAACTATGTGAGGATAAATGTATTACGACTTAAATGGTCTGTGATGGTAGGAATGGTTGGCCACAGAAAGCCTACATGGAATTTTGTACTAACCTTTTTGTCAGCTGTTGAATTTGATTAAAAAAATATCATTTTGCTCAGTGTAAAGGTCCCAATTCTAATTTATCTTTCCGTAAAAAAAAAAAAAGTGACTGTACCTCATGTTTATAGATTAAATCTCAAAAACATGTTCAAAGTAGCTTAGATGTTTGAATGTAAAAACATGCCTTTTTAAATTAATTTTTCCCCCTACTGCATTCTTTGGAGCTAACTCATAGATGTATTTTTAATGACTGACTTTGGCAATCTTCTACTAGCTGAGTTGTCTTCCAAAGGTAAAATCAAAATATTATTATAACCCTTAAACCAGGAAAAGAACATTTTATGCAACAAAGCAAGGTTAAAACTGATCTCTTGCTAAATGAGATAGAAAGAATTAAATGTCAGTAATACCTGAAATTTCTTGGCAGAGTTTGAAAACACTTTTGGCATGGTTGTATGGTAACTGCTGTGGAATTGGTCCCCAGTGCAAACCTAGACTATTCCAATATGTGGCAAAAGAGAGAGAATTAGTTTTATTTACCTCATTTATCTCAACAGTTCCCCAGTCTGAAAAGTATCCCAAGGATGGCTCTTAGATTTAAATATTTACTTCTTAGAATGCTTGAATTTACAAGAAAAAAAATGGAGAGCTACTGAATTTCTGGATGCTAGATTTAGCTCTGAAATTCAGGTTAAAACATGTCCTCCTGAAGGTCAGAGTTCCTCTTTTGGAGGCTGATTTTAGGATTTGGGATATCTAGACTCTTATTCTCCCTGGCTGGGTGATATTCTTGGAGAAATGATACAAGTCACTATCTGTGTGTGACAAAGGACAAGACATGGCAAAGTTCCCAGGTCTCTCCTCTAGCAGCCACACTTCCATTGCTGGATGTGCTTCTTGTACTTGAGGGTTTGTATGAAGCACCTCCTCACCCTCAGAGCTGTCACCTCTTCAGAGAGTAACATACCAAGGGTGACTGCGCTTAGGACAGAGCCTAAGTGTGAGTAAAGTTAGGTTAAAGAGGAGCTAGAGGGGAGGGTGAACTTTCTTTTGCCTCTAAGACAGCTAAACTGGAGACTGTGAGGGATAACTGGTTTGCAATGAATGCTCATTAAAAGAAATGGAGCCATAGCTTTCCTCCAACTTTCTGGTTTGCGAAGATACCTATGGATTACATTTCTCATAAAATATAGGAATGTGAGGGCAAAGTTTCGGGGCAATGGACTAGAGGACAAACAAATTAACAACTGCGTACTGAAAGTAGCTGAGATTGTGGAGCTTGGACACCTGGAAGGCATTCACTGAATCTCTCTCCCTTTCATTAAGGGAGTGCAGCAATAAGAATAAAACATAGAACACCATCTCTTGGTATTTGCATTCACTGTTTTTATTTCAGCTCCATGTTATGGACACACAAACAGTTCCAAGGTGAATTATTATTATTATCATAGAAAGTAACATCTACCAAATTATAATTTTAAGAAAGCTAAGCACAATAGAGATAGCTGGATGACTATTCAATTTGAAGACAATAGATGAAACTACATGAACTTGGCAATGCTTACTGTAGGTGATGTCCCCTGATCTTACAGCTGGGTCTTGTAATAGAAAACATCTGTTACCTATTACGTTGAGTGTATTTTAGCTACCTTACTCTTTCTACTGTTTCCAGTGGTAAAAGTGTTACTTTTACAAACAAACCAGCTTCAATAGGCATGTCTCTACTGAGCAATGAATCTTGATCTCCAGGGAACTGGAAACGAGCCTTACCAACACTGTAACACTGCTTTGTCTGTCTATTGAGTGCTGAAGATAATTGCTTCCTTTCTCTAGACAAGGACAGCTTTCTTTAGTCCTAAATCGCTTGTTTTGCTGTCTTCTGCACCTGCTGTGTTTTCCTCCCACCTACCATTTAAACTGTGCCCTTGATTTATAGCAGTGTCACCCAGTGATCCTTCTGTAAAGGACAGGGAAGTGTATAATAGTCCAGCCATTATTATATATCATAACTAGAGAATTTTGTAGTCAAATCAGGACTACATCATATAAATGGATAAATATATAGAGTTCTTGCACATTCAGCCCAAGCATTACACACTGATAGTATCTTTTCAGGTTATCCTGTCTCATGTCCTCAGCTGGGTTCTCAATCCATAGAGGGCGGTGACAGTTTTCTTATTTTTATAATTTTAGACAGAATGTTATTGGTTTTATGAAGTGATCTTACGGAGTGCTTTGAAAATGCCTAACACACCCCATGTTAATATTAATTTTTGTACCATATGTATAAAGCAAGCAAGCTTCCCAATAATTCTAGTGATTTTTAAGCTGCCTATGTATGGGGAAACATTGTAGAAATTATCTGTCTGTATAAATGTATTTGTGTATAGGGAGAGCAGAATAAGGCTCTCAAGAAAACTTAGATAATGTAATAGAAATCCATTTAAATAAGAATATACCCTCTGTTGCTGAACAGTCTGGTATCATTCCTCAATCATTAAGTCGCATTTAAACAAGGTGCTGAAGGACTTTGATGTTACTGCTTTTTCTTGGCAGCTTAACTAACTGAGAAAACTGAAAAAAATTGATTGCAAGTTTGTCCACAGTAGAAATAGAACAGACGTAAATATTACAAACCTTGTAACTCTTTTCAGTATCACTTGTGCCTCCACACTGTAATTGCTGAGCTAAGGCTCTGTGTCCCATACCAGAAAGAGGACTGTATGAGATCAGTCAAACACTTATTCCTACTTATTTTTAAATGCAAAACCTCAAAGTATGTTTGTTTGGAATCTCTATTTGTACACTGTGAAGAGGGCTGAACTCTGCACATCCCACACGGCAGTCAATTTAAATCCCATCCATTTAACACTCATAATAAAGAAAAAAAGACTTACGACTGCTGACCAAAGTGCTTGTAGTTGCCTTGAAAATTCCTGCTCTTTCCCCACTCTGCCCTCTCGAGGTTGCAGAGGAGGAAAGGCAGATGTGAACAGTTTGTCTGCCACAGATTGCTTTAACACTGTGGGTTTTTTCCAGCAGAGAGATGTTTGCTGTGCTAATGGCACCTACAATGGGAAACCTGCTCTGTTTGAGGGCTCTAAGCACCTTCACAATTCACTTGAATTCTCAGCTTCCCTCCAGGGCCTTCTAGCCTGAGGGGCTCGCCTCCTCTGTTTGATGCAAGCTGGGCATCACCCTTTTCCCCATGGTATGGCGAGCAGATCGAGTTTCTCACTTGCAAGTATGTGAGGAATTTAAGAACGAAAGAGATACCACTTCAGCTGGGTGTGATCCTTGTCTGTTCTAGGTGCTGAGCATCTTCCATATTTTAAAGCAGTAGAGAGGAGAGTCAGAGTAGAAACAAGAGTAGCAAGCTGAAAGGAGGTGAGGAGGTGATGTCGCCAAGTATGTATGTCTTAATCTGTGTTCTATCTTGCTGTAGAATTCACATCTGTGGTGGAACGTAGTGGAATACAACTACTGGACAGGCTTGTTTTCTTTATATCTCATAACATGTGG
>VZRR01009441.1:1309859-1349546 GCA_013398015.1 Oreocharis arfaki
GTTGAGTGTATTTTAGCTACCTTACTCTTTCTACTGTTTCCAGTGGTAAAAGTGTTACTTTTACAAACAAACCAGCTTCAATAGGCATGTCTCTACTGAGCAATGAATCTTGATCTCCAGGGAACTGGAAACGAGCCTTACCAACACTGTAACACTGCTTTGTCTGTCTATTGAGTGCTGAAGATAATTGCTTCCTTTCTCTAGACAAGGACAGCTTTCTTTAGTCCTAAATCGCTTGTTTTGCTGTCTTCTGCACCTGCTGTGTTTTCCTCCCACCTACCATTTAAACTGTGCCCTTGATTTATAGCAGTGTCACCCAGTGATCCCTCTGTAAAGGACAGGGAAGTGTATAATAGTCCAGCCATTATTATATATCATAACTAGAGAATTTTGTAGTCAAATCAGGACTACATCATATAAATGGATAAATATATAGAGTTCTTGCACATTCAGCCCAAGCATTACACACTGATAGTATCTTTTCAGGTTATCCTGTCTCATGTCCTCAGCTGGGTTCTCAATCCATAGAGGGCGGTGACAGTTTTCTTATTTTTATAATTTTAGACAGAATGTTATTGGTTTTATGAAGTGATCTTACGGAGTGCTTTGAAAATGCCTAACACACCCCATGTTAATATTAATTTTTGTACCATATGTATAAAGCAAGAAAGCTTCCCAATAATTCTAGTGATTTTTAAGCTGCCTATGTATGGGGAAACATTGTAGAAATTATCTGTCTGTATAAATGTATTTGTGTATAGGGAGAGCAGAATAAGGCTCTCAAGAAAACTTAGATAATGTAATAGAAATCCATTTAAATAAGAATATACCCTCTGTTGCTGAACAGTCTGGTATCATTCCTCAATCATTAAGTCGCATTTAAACAAGGTGCTGAAGGACTTTGATGTTACTGCTTTTTCTTGGCAGCTTAACTAACTGAGAAAACTGAAAAAAATTGATTGCAAGTTTGTCCACAGTAGAAATAGAACAGACGTAAATATTACAAACCTTGTAACTCTTTTCAGTATCACTTGTGCCTCCACACTGTAATTGCTGAGCTAAGGCTCTGTGTCCCATACCAGAAAGAGGACTGTATGAGATCAGTCAAACACTTATTCCTACTTATTTTTAAATGCAAAACCTCAAAGTATGTTTGTTTGGAATCTCTATTTGTACACTGTGAAGAGGGCTGAACTCTACACATCCCACACGGCAGTCAATTTAAATCCCATCCATTTAACACTCATAATAAAGAAAAAAAGACTTACGACTGCTGACCAAAGTGCTTGTAGTTGCCTTGAAAATTCCTGCTCTTTCCCCACTCTGCCCTCTCGAGGTTGCAGAGGAGGAAAGGCAGATGTGAACACTTTGTCTGCCACAGATTGCTTTAACACTGTGGGTTTTTTCCAGCAGAGAGATGTGCTAATGGCACCTACAATGGCAAACCTGCTCTGTTTGACGGCTCTAAGCACCTTCACAATTCACTCAAATTCTCAGCTTCCCTCCAGGACCTTCTAGCCTGAGGGGCTCGCCTCCTCTGTTTGATGCAAGCTGGGCATCACCCTTTTCCCCATGGTATGGCGAGCAGATCGAGTTTCTCACTTGCAAGTATGTGAGGAATTTAAGAACGAAAGAGATACCACTTCAGCTGGGTGTGATCCTTGTCTGTTCTAGGTGCTGAGCATCTTCCATATTTTAAAGCAGTAGAGAGGAGAGTCAGAGTAGAAACAAGAGTAGCAAGCTGAAAGGAGGTGAGGAGGTGATGTCGCCAAGTATGTATGTCTTAATCTGTGTTCTATCTTGCTGTAGAATTCACATCTGTGGTGGAACGTAGTGGAATACAACTACTGGACAGGCTTGTTTTCTTTATATCTCATAACATGTGGCCTAAGGCAGTATTGCTGTTACTTGCTATGCGAGAGTCACAGCCGTAAATCACCATCAAAACAAAAAAGGATAAGAAGACGTGCTTTGGGAGGTTACCTGCTTGACATTTGGGCCCTTCTTAAACCTGTCTTCTCTGAGTTAATTAAACAGCTACTACAGGACTATTCTATCTGGCCTTAACTTCATTTTCCATGACACTGAATGCATGACTGCCGTGATGTGCACTGACATCCCAGAGACTGAACCCAGAATATTCTATGCAAAACCAGTAAATAATTACAGCTAGAACTAAGGAACCAGTGTTTCCAAGTTTCTGCTGGAAATAATGCATGTGTTTGGTGATTCTGGCCCCACAAAGAGTGATCTGCAGTATTCTCAAGAGGTGAAATTAGAATTCTCTACAGATTTGAGGGAGAACATGGATCTTTGCAGGCTAAATACTTCCATGAATTAAGCTGTACTACTTAGTTTCTATTCTGTTTTAGATCTCGTATATTTGGTTTGGATCCATCTTATTTAAATTGGAACTGTATCAACAACCTTTTATTTGCATATTTGAGTAGTGGTATCACAGTTAAAAAAGATTGTTTCACTAGGTGGTGTCCAGCAGAGTTTATGAAAACCTCATGAATCAAAACTTCTGTTGTGAATCTGTCAAAATCCATAGTGTTCTGAGATGCAACAAGGACTGACTCTGATTGATGAAAAAAAAAGAAAAATAGATAATTAATCATTATTTTTGTATATGGTCTTTTTCATGAATTCAACGTTCAGCACCAACCACGGCTCCAAGGAAGCTGAAATTATTTATATGATTTTATGTTGGATTTATTCTTTCTGATATGCTTAGGAAGCTGTCCATTAAAAGACATTTTCAGAATAAAATGTTTAAAAGGAGAAGTGACTGCCTGGCCACTGGATATGATTACACCCTGTTATTATAAATATTTTTACTCTATCTACAAACATTTTAAAACTTATATAAAGATGAATGTATATTTATACTTTACACCTTAAGTTAAAAGCAATTTATATATTTGACAGATAGATGGATAAACTTTCTAACCTTTACTTTACCAAATTTGATACCCTAACAAAGGCACGAGGTAGCCTATGTGTCTTAAATTCTACTTCTTTGTAATCATTATATTTTTTTTATGGAACACCCCAGAAAAGACTGGAAAAATCTGAAGAGCTCATGTTGTTGGTCTCACAGATGGGCTAGGAATATTATGCAGACAAATTACATGCTGCCTGCTTAGGTCAGGCAACAGATTGCACATTAAGGATAGATAATCTGATAACGATTTAGGATGCATTTATGGGCAGACGGGAGAAGAAGTTCTGGCCAAAGTTGTTCACACTGAGTTGAAATAGTACCAGTGGATGGTAATTCATCTCCTAAAGCCCACAGAACTGAACTGCAGCTGGACAGGCTACCCAGCCTACCACGCCAGAAGTGGGCAGCTGTATAAAAGCCACTGCTGAAATATACTCTGAGGATGCTTTGTGTTGGCTCTTCTCCAGTGTGAGAAGAGACATGCACTGTGAAGGGCATTCAGTAAGTGTGCCACATCACCTTGAAGTTTAGATTTGTACTTCTTGTCACTTTTCACTTTTACCTCTATTTCTTTTTCTGGAAAGTAAATGCTAGCACTGATGCTGATGCTTAAATTCTAAGCCCGGGGGACAATTTTTTGTTGTTTGATGTTACAGCCAAAGAAAATTCTGTCCTTTAAACACAGTTGGCAAAAAATGGGGAAGCATACCACTATCAATCCTTAAAATACAGCACTAATTCCTACTCCAACTCTGGACTTTAACCTGTGCGCTTGATATAAAGCACTTGAGAATGTTTGCAATGCAGGTTGCAATGAAATAAGTAATTAAGTTGGGTAAGAACTGTTCTTTGGCTCACTTTATATCAGTGAATACCCTTATTTCTGTTTTCTCTGGTTATTTCATTGTTATCCCAACCAAGAAACAGAGATATGGTATTTTACAGTATGTATTTCTAAAGCTTATATGACCTTCACAGTATATGTGCTGATTTATGCATGACTATTTAATATGAAGAGTTATTAAAGTCTTTTTCTGTGTTGAAACTGAAGTATTTAATTAAGTAATTATCTCAGAATACTTCACACTGACAATTTTGCTACCATCATGGTATTAGCTTTTGCTGGCAGCATGCATTTAAAAAGATTGCTGAAAATGAATTCTGAAGGTGTTTCCCAAGCATGTACTCTGTACTGGGGACAGAAGATGGCTTTGGAACTGCATTTCCTTTTTACAAGCTCTCTTCAAAAGGAAACATGAAACTGCTAGAAATATTTTGATTTATATGCTCTGACAACGGGAGCTGTATTAGAGGTCTTTGAACAGTTGTGACCTGCAATAGGAATGCTGTGGCACTGAACTATGCCAGGGTCAGTAATGGATCCATGGTTGTGTTCCTCTATTTACTAATGACACAAAAATAAATGAGTTTGGTTAGTTTGGCCTTCCAAGAGTTTTATTATACAAAATAACTAATAGTCAGCAATTCCAGAATTTCAAAGAGATTCAGATATTATTTATACAGCAATAATGCTTACAAACCTCTGATTAGTTCAGGATCCCTGTGGTAATATACTTCCTTCTTCCCTGCTAAGCTGACAACCTAAGTAAGCATAAACATAGATTTTTTTTTTTCCCTTTTATATTGTCCCATTGACATAATTGGAAATATTTTTAAATACTTTATATGCAAAGACAATTTAAAAACCCTATACATCAAACAGATATTACCATCATAGTCAGGCTGGGAGAATTAAAACAATGAAATAATGAAAGTGAAAAAAAAAAGACTTGGTGGCATCCAGGGGGTTGTGACTATCCGGCGTAAAGATTCACTTGTCTAGACCTATTCTGTGTGTCTGAGTCCTCAAAACATCCAACGTTATTTAGATAAGAGATCTCTACTAACACTTCTTCTTCTGTTTCTAAGGCTGGATTCAGATTCTCCACTGGAGAAATCACCCCATGTCAAGCTCTGAATTACTGTGACGGGACTGCTTCTCTCAGGCAAGCTGAGATGTCTTCTGTACACCCAGTGGAGGAGTGCAATGTAGGTGTGATGCTGAGACCACGAGAATCCTTGCCTCTAAATTTGTGCCAAGATTCTTGAAAGTCTGGTCACATGATTAAAAATGATTGGTTCTGTTGTGGTTTCTACCTGCCTGCTGAAGGGTGGTGATAACCACTGGTAGACATCTTCAACTGAGAAGTAAATTGCCTCAGTTTTATGACTACCAAGCAATAAACTGTTATGCTGCCAGAAGAAAATCACTTTTGTATATATAGCCTTACCCAATCTCTTCTTTTTGCACATTGTATTTTTTTCATTAGACACAACAAATTTAAGCAGAGCACAATATAACTGCTTATTTTTCAAAGCAGCACATCCTTCTCTACTTTTTTTTTGAAGAAGAACCGACGCATTTATTATGCATTTAAATATTAAAGGTAACGATTGCAGAGCTCCTTCTAATGCATAAGATGAACCAGAAAAGCTGTAAGAAAGGCAGGAAGGCTACACTCTTGGTGTCTTCGGGACTAGGAATTTATAACACAAAACAGTTGCATAAGAACTGCTTCTCTAAATAAATCCTATCTTTAAGGATAAGGCAAACAGAAGGTGATATTTAGGCTGACCTTCTAAGACAACCAATTTTGTTTTTTATTATTTTAACAAGACCTACAGATGTTTACCAGAGCATCTGCTAAATTTACCCTGGTTTTGAAGTTTGGTACAACAAATTAAGGCTCAGTCTAAATACAAATTTTTAATAGGTTTTGAAAAATAAAAAGAAAATTTTTACCTGTCCTGGGTGGGCAAAGGCTGTAAACCTCTGACCTATACTTCATCATACTGTGAATCCAAGAAAGTATTATTTTAGATCTAATGGCATTACCTCGTTTAAGAGTTAGTGTCTGTAGTTAGGAGTGATTTGGTCCCTTTATTTCATATTGGTGTAAAATTTGAAAATTATGAGAGCTCTCAAAGCTGCATAAAAATTAATCAGTGTTCTGGAGATTCACACAGCTACTTGTATGCTTCTGGGTCATGGTAACTAAGACTCTTAGTAAATGAATGGTAACCATTTTTTTCCAAAATGTGCCTGTTTAAAAACGAAGAAACCCTTCTGATGGCAACAACAACATTGCAGTCACCTTATAAATAAAATCACAATCTATAAAAATGTAAAGCTTCCTGCATTTTATATAAAGCCATGTGTGAGCTAAACGCATTTAGTTCTGCAACCCTGTGAATTATTTTATTTAAAGCAAATGTATTCATGAGATTCAAGTGTCTGAAACATTTCTCTGTGTGCGCTCGCTTGCCTGTCCATGGACCTACTGAAAATCCTAAAGGGAGTGAGCGTGTATGATAAAATAGTTTGGGCTGGAAGGGACTGTAAAGATCATCTAGTTCTAACCCCCTGCCATAGGCAGGGACACCTTCCACTAGACCAGGTTGCTCAGAGCTCCATCCAACCTGGCCTTGAACACCTCCAGGGATGGGGCATCCACAGCTTCTCTGGGCAAACTGATCCTGTGTCTCATCAACCTCACAGTAAAGAATTTCTTCCTATTATCAAATCTAAACCTACTCTCACTCAGTTTAAAGCCATTCCCCTTCATCCTGTCACTACATACCCTTATAAAATGTCCTTCTCCAGCTTTCCTATAGGATCCTTTATGCACTGGAAAGCTCCTAGAAGGTCTCCCTGGAACCTTCTCTTCTCCAGGCTGAACAGCCTCAGCTCTCACCCTGTCTTCAGAGGAGAGATACTCCAGCCCTCTGAGCATCTTTGTGGCCTCCTCTGGACTTGCTCCGACAGGTCCATGTCCTTCTTATGATGGGGATCCCAGAACTGAATGCAATATGGCAAAGCTTGGGACAGCTAAATCAGTAACTCTCTCAAGTTTTCCTGTCTCTTCCACACTGAGGGTGGAGCTGTCCATAAATCGTTCGACACACTAAGTACATTAGAGGTAAATTGACTTCCTAAAGCATGAAGCAAATGAGTCAATGGGCCACTTCACTGATGGAAGGAACAATGAAGCTGGAAGCACTAATCTGGTCAGTGCAGTTCTGTTCCTGCTTTCACTCGTTAAGCTGGAGTACAAAGAGTAATTTAGCAGAGCAGCATGGGGTTTATCATTGTACAAGCACACAGACTCGGTCTTTGTCGTGTTTCATCTGAGACTGTAACCTTGCTAATCTCACAACCATTGTGGCCCAGTGAGTTTGATAATCTGAGTGATTAAAATTTTAGAAACCAATTCCCATATCTTTTAGAAAATTTACTCATCCTGTATTACAAACTGCACACTAATAGGATCAGTGTTGATTTTGTGTTTGATTCTTGGGGTTTTTTAAACTTTGTTTTACCACTGTAAGATTAGACATTCTGCAACAAAAAAAAAGACAAAAGGGGACGAAAAAAGAGAAAAAAATACACACATTCCTAAAAATTCTGGATTTTACACAGAAATGAACTGGAGTTCAAGGTCCCAGTCATTTTTGCTGCTTGATTGAGGGTAACAGCCTCCTCTTCCATTGTGTCCTGAATGAATTCTATCTCAAAAAATCTCAAGATTCCAGCAATATGTGCAATTAGCAGAAAAGACCATGACAGGAATAGGGAACAGAACGAGGACAGTTGATCAGTCAATTTATTTCTGCTGAGAATCTGCTGCAGAAAAAGATCAACAGCCTACTCCCTTTTCCTGTGAGAAAGGCCTCTGCTAAGGACTACTCTGCCTGTCTTTTGCTTCTGGTTTTCCTCAGTTCAGAGGACAGACTTTACAGCAACTGAAAAGTGGTAGGAAATGGTCTTGGTTGGGATGGATGCACAGCATGGAAAGGAAACACACCTGCTGCACCAGAAACACATCCTCATGCTCACTGGAGGGCAGCTGGTCAGCTTCCAATGGACCTGAGCCACTGCACACATAATTGGATAACACACTACATTTTCTGCTGGAGCAACACTATTATTAATATGGGTCAGAAAACATCTCCCCTGCCTCTCTCCGCTAAAATTCCAAAGTACCTCGTCTGGGATATGTTTGTTAGCTTCTCCTTTGAGAGGGGCTCATGATGGATTTAGTGGTATGCTAAATGTTTTGATTTATCCTCAGGGGTTAACTAAAATTTATTTCAAACACAAGTTTGAAGATACCAGGCCAGATCTCTGAAGGACACATGCCTTTGGTTCCCCCACTTAATGTGAATGCATGTTAATCAATGTTTTTGGTAATACCTCCTAGTTCTCCTATTTTAAGGTGAAGCATAGAATTATCTTTGCAATGTTGCCTGACAAGCCCTTTCAACCGATCAAATCAGTGTGTCTATTCCGGAGTGAGAGCTTTGTTTTTTTCTCTTTACGGCCCTTAGTGGCTGAACCTTGAGAATAAGGACTAAGGGCAGTAAAAATAGAAGATTACGCAATTATTATATAACAAATATGACAAATTCCAACTTCAGAGGACTCCAAAAGAGGGTGGGAACAAGCAGAACAAAAATAAAGAATTTCAAGGAAATGTAGTTTGGTTCTCATAAGGCTTCTTCTGAAAAAAAGGAAGATCATGAGAACAATTTCTGATTTTTAACTACCACAGGAAAACTAATCATAACTCTTAATTTAGAGCCAAACAAAGGGATTCCGGTGTTAGTATGCCTGTGCACTGTAGGTATATTACTCTGATTCATCAGTAGTTGTAGGAGCTAGTTTGAATTTCATGGAACAAGTAAGCATGAGGAAGATTTTTTTTCTCCTTTACTGGCAAGTTTTTACTTTACAAACATTAAAACAGAGCATGAATATGCCTTGGACCAAAACAACTGCTGAAGCAATTTTTCATTGTAGGCCTTTCTACTAGGGGCAATAGTACTGATTTTTCAATATCAAAACCACCCAGCTTTCGCTGAAATAACTTTAATTAAATAAAAAGATAAATCCAACTTTTGAAATCATGTTCTTCCACTAGGCCAAAGGTTTAATGACCAGGAGATGAATGATTTTTTTTTTTTGCAGTGAACTGGAATATTTTTCTACCTTTTCTTCTGTCCCCTCTCGCTTGTTGCAAAAGGATTGAAAAGTATTTAAAAAAATGGGGGAATGATCTGTGAAGAAAACTACCCAGATGAAATTCTATCTTGAAAGAGAAAGCAATGTTTTTCTCTGCTTTATATTTTCCTTAACAGTTCTCACTGGGAAGAAACATGGCGAGTTGAAAATGTGAACTTTTTTCCCTCTGAAACATGTCACTGCATTCTTCCCTTCTCTTTTGCCCTTCATCTGCTCTAGTTAACGTGCAAGCTTTCTTGATGCTGTAGTGTGATTATGACAAAATAGTCTAAATATTTATTAGAGGCTTTAAATTTAGTCTTATACTTTCCTGTGCAACAACTCCAGGCTCACTTTTCAGCTGTCTTATCTCTCTGGAAAGAGCTCTGAAAGAAGTAAACAAAGGAAAGCAGGGGAAATAGCTTCCAGGACCACAGGGTGTCAGGCATAGGTGAGCTTGTTTTTAAAATGGTTTTTGATTTTTAAGGCCTCTTAGCTTCTGATGGGTCCCCCTTGCTTATTGAAAAGAGTCCCATTTACTGGTCTTGGGCTCCTTATGCAAAAAATGGATCCCCAGGCGGGATGTCTGCTTGGATAGAGGGGAAGTTTCATGGATAAGGCTTAGATGGGACATGGGCAGCTCACAGCTGCCAGGGTGGATCTGCCATTCCCTGTTCCACCACACACAAGCTCCCTGGAGTTATGTTCCTGCTGTACCCTGTGTCAAGATCTCAGCTGACCTGGCTGAGACAGGTCTGTTCTGTGAATCCACGTTTTCATGTGGGGAGATGCATTTTTTCCTGCCTTTAGTGAGCACTACCAGCTCATCAGCACTCAGGAAAGCATGAGCGCAAGGCAGCACTGGGGCAGAGAGGAGATGGGAGTCCTGACTGCTTCTTCAGCAAGCTCCTAGACTTGACTTGATTAGCTGTAGCAGAACTCTAACTTTATAAATTAGCGTATTAAAACAGCCACTCTATTTTCTTTAAAACTGAGGCAGTTTTGGAAGCCGATGAATAGGAGCAAGAGATGTGTCAACCAGTCCAAATGAGAATGTAATAATGACAAAATTGTGCTTTTCCTACAGTCCCCTTCATGTTTCTCCCATGTTAATTAAGACTTCAACACTCTTACCAGCTGACTATGGCATGTGAATATGAAGAATCTTGCCCAAGGTCACAAAGGAAGTAACTAGCAGCTCCCAGGAGTCTCTGCCTTGCAACAGCAAACTTCCCTGCTGGAGTTAGAGGAAACAGTGCTGCTTAATTAAATTGGCATTCTGTGCCCCGTTCTGTTCACTGGAAGCTGCAGAAGTCTTGTGTCAGTAAAGACAAAACATTCCTGCTCTCTGATCCAGTACTTGATTTGAACCAGATGCCCTTTTTTTCCCCTAATAAAGGTTTATTCCCTTTGGGAATAACTCCTTGGCTTATAAAAAAAATTCTTCTGGAGGAAATGCTACTGGGCTTGGCAGGTCTCAAGAGAAAGCTAAATAAAGATAGAGTGAGTGAGTGAGAGGTGACATTTCAAAGTAGGGCAAGATTGTCTTGGGAACCTTTCTGCCTTGCAGCTGAAGCCTCCACCATCTGAAATTTGGCATCCTTGGGTGCTGCTGGTGGCGCTTATTTATTTTTGAGTGACATTTTTTGCTTTAAGTTTCAGAAATGGGCATCACTTTCCAGATCACCTATGAGAAATTGTCTCCCCAGGCACTGCCCAAAAAGCAGGTTTGTTGTTTCGTTTTCTTTTTTCAATGTGACTGTTGGCTGTCACTGTTTATCTTTCGCTGGCAACCTTGCAGTGCCAGTACTCCTTCCAATCTGTAGTTAGTTAGCTGTGCATATATTTAATTAAAGCTGCATCTTACAGCAGGGGAAGTATTAGCAGTCTGTATATCATTAGAGGTGGTTTGTTTTTTTTTATTAGCCTTACAGTGTTTTAGGATTCTCACTATGAAAATATCATGACATCCCCATCTGCTTTCTCCTGACAGAAGCTGTAGCCAGCTACAAAATGTAGACTGTGCAGTCTGCAAGATGAGAGAAAACTGCTCTCTAATCAACCTTGTTTTGATTGTAAAGCACTATGACTGCAGTCATGCTTTATGTTTGTGTCACCAGATTTTATACTTCCTGATGTAAAATACCTCAGTGATGGAAGTTAATAGCAACACCTGTCATTGACTTGTGTCAGTCAACAGAAAATGGGAAAGAGCGAATACAAAACAGAAAAAACCTGATATATGCGTTTGGCGGCTCCATCCACAATCATCCATCCATCAATCCACTATCCATCAATGTTACTGTATATGGAAATAAGGGCGGGGGGGGGAATTTTTTTTTGGAGATGTGATTATGTCTTGGTTCCAGTCAGGCCAGTGTTAATTTTTGCAGTGACCAGGAGGAGCCATGTCCAGGACCTGGAGGTTATTCTATACCACCTCATGTCATTGCTGGGGCAGGGAGAAGGAGTCCCTTCCGAGGAGGAGAGGTTCCTTCCAGTCCAGTAAGTGTGGCACAGGGAGTGGTTGTGTAGCCCTGGTTCTGAGCTGGAGGGGGAGGTTGGGCAGCACCGGTGGTGAGCTGAGGACCAGTCAGGGTAGTGTGGCTATGGTGGGGTTGGGTTAAGCTTCATGGTGAGCACTTTTGCATGTGAATGACTCTCTCTTTTGTACACTTTTGTTATTAATATTGTTGCTGTTACTGTTTGCTTTCTTATCTCATTGCTTTTTCAGGTAAATTGTTCTTATCTCAACCCCTTTCTCTTGGTGCCTCCAATTCTCCTCTCCAGTCTGTGGTGGAGACACGAGTGGCTGTGTGGTTTGAAGAGTCTCACCAGGAGCACTGAACTGGGGAGCACCATGCCTAAACCATGACTAATTACCTGAGAGAAATGCATTTATTTCCTATTTCTCTGCCCCACTCACTTTCAAACATGCTGAAGCAGTTGCCATTGGTGTTCCCTGGCTAGGGGTTGAACACCTGCTTGCTGGTTCCGGCCATGCCCTTCTACCTGTAAATCCCAGAACCTTCAAAATCCAAATATGCATTCGCTGTCATTACAGCCTCAGTCTGTCTTCTGCTGTATTATCAATTATCAACAGGAAGACACTGTAGCAATATTTTCCCCTTGCAATGCCTTTGGTGAGATTCTCTTGTCAGTAAAAATCAAATCCAGCCTCTACAATTACTGGGAATGTAGAAATGGCATCAAACATGCCTGCGTCTTTGAAAAGAGAAAGTTGCAGAAGACTGAGGTGAACCATTTTCATGGTTTAAGACTTTCATTTTATCTAGATAAATTGTTATGCAGAAGGTCTCTACTAGAAGACCACTATTAATAAAGTGAGACAAGTAGGCTTCCTTATAGGTTGTATCTAGGCATATGGAAAGGCACAGTGGTGCAAAAATGAAGAAAATCTTTGGTAAATCACAGCTTTGCTTTATTTGGTGGGAGTGAAGCCATACCCTCATGAAAATAATAAACTCTGGTCCATGACTGTAGGTTTGACATCATAATTTTACAAATTATTGTCATGATATTTCCATAGTAAGAGTCCTAAAATAATGTAAGATTAATAAAAATAGTGAAGGGGTTATTTTGTCTCTTGGATGCCTGCAGTAATGGGTGGCTATGAAGGGGTCAGCATCAAGGAGTTATTCATTTGAATACGCTATTTCTAGGTTCTGTCTCAAGTTTATAGAGTTCATCCTTCCCCTTTCTAGGGCTGCTTTTTGTCAAAGCCAGGCAGTGATTGGGAGTAGGGTAGGTACAGATTTTCAGGACCACCATGATGTTCAAGTGCACAGCAGGCCCTGATGTCCTGACTGACCTCCCACTGGGATCTGCACTCCATGTCCTCTGTCCTTTTCTCCAGGAGCTCTGCTTAAGCTTGGGCTGTGCCTTTACGCCTTGCCTAAGCTATACTGTGTGTATACAATCCAAGTCCAGTCTCTTATCTTGTTGGCTTGTCTCTGGTCTTGCCTTCAGCCTGTCTCTTGCCTCTCAGGACGCCTCAGATACACACTGAGCGGGATTCACCATCTTCCTTTGTCTGGGACTGCCAACAAAACAGATGTTATCAGCATCCTGGTGTGCTCAAATACCTAGGTCTTGCAGCAAGCCTCTGCTGTGATCATCTGCAGTTCCCAGCTCATTTTCCCCTGTGCGACAGCCTTGCCCTTGCTGCTCCCTGACACAAGAAACATCTGTTTTCCTTTTTGGAGAAATTTTAAGTAGGAACTTAGGTATTATCTTGTGAATGACCAGATCTGAAATTCCATTCAATCAATATCTTGATTAAAAATTGCCAGAACTGAAGTGAAAGCTAATCTCAAGATATTTGTCATCCAAGGGAGAGAGTGTGTATATGGGGAGAGTGAGATATATTTAATTCCAGGATTCTGATATTCTGATAGCATTAAATATGAGTGTGTTAGTAAGATTTATAGCCAAATGGTGAGGGAAGAAGGGGAGAGAGCACAGAAGTTAGATGCAACTTGTAGAAAGGATAAGACAGAATTTGATTATGTTAGACTGAATTGGTTGTATGAAAGACTTTACAATGTAATTTGAGGAAGAAAATCCTTTACCAGCGAACTGTGTTCGGTAAATGGAGAAAAGGCAACATGCACTTCCCAAGAACAAACAACCAGTAACCCAAACAATTTCTCCGATAAGAGTTCTGGGTTTTGCTAAAAAAAGAGATACAATAAATTTCCCTTATCTTTGCTTCAGTAAAGAATTTTAAAACAACAAACAAAATGCTGTGATATATTGAACAACATGTTTCTACCAGAGAGAAGGAAGTATCAATGTTATTGACCAAGGCTCTGGAAACTTGTCTATGATTGCGTCTCTTTCCAGGAAAGAGTCATAACTCAGCCCTGTTACCTATCTGGGATGTAAGACTTCAGACCACCCCAGAAAATATCCTTGTTCTATATTTGTCTTATCAAAGCAGAATTTGAGTGGAGAGGTCATAGTTTTGAAAGGGAAGAACTGAGAAAAAGAGAAATTGAACTCAGAGAGAATATTGGAAAAAATTCAGGATAGATTTCAGAGAGTCTAAACATATTTAGGCTGGATAGCAAAAGACAGTATCTATGCTCTGAAGAATGAACCTGTGTGGTGATCACTCAACAGCAATAAGAAGAGCAGAACTGAAATTAGAATGAATTTTAAGAAATAACTTTATCACTTTATGAAATAAACCTCCCTGAGAGGTTCCTCAAAGGCCTGAGTACACTGATTGAAGAGGTTCCTTCCAGTCATGTTTTTTTCAGTGGACTGAGAATGAATTGATTTTGACAGAGCACAAGACTATTTGGAAACTCTGAAATTTATACTTGCACGTGGTCTATTCTTTATTACTGCATACTTTAATTTCTCACATATTTCAAACTGTTTTATCTTCACATTAATAATGAGAAATATTTATGTACTGCTGGATTAACTGGTCCTTAACGGGTGTTTTTGGTTAATGAATGACCTATGGAGGTAATTCTCCATTATTGAGCAGTGACAAGACTGTGTTCACTGAAATATAGTCAACACAATGCAAAATAATGTTTTCTGCTCCAAATAGATGATTGTGCCTATTTTCACAGATACCTATCTTAAAAATTCTGTCTGCTAGCCTTTTAGGAAGTTACAATTTTCCTCCCATAGCTGAGAAAGTGCAGTTTGAATTCCCCTTTTAAGAACAACTTAATGATATCTTTCAGGAAGAAGAGTTATATTCAGGTCAGTGTAAAAAGCTCCTTTGGTTTGTGTGTGAGAATAGCAGGGATGTAGAACAAGAGCATTACTGGACATAGGATCTGCCTGGTGGAGGAGGAGCAGTGGGGTTGTGAGCTGGAGCAGTGGGAGGAAGGCAAATTAATATCCTGCCCTGAGCACTGAAATGCCTCAAAACAGCACTGCAGCCAGTATAGTGAGACATGATACCTCCTCCTGTGAGATGAAGAGAGGTGGAAATGATGCCATGCCCACTCTTAGCACTTTTGCGAGAGTACGGTGAGAGGATAGTATCTCTGTGAAGCAGATGAGCTGCTCATAACACAGAAATTCCTGTAAGTGTGCATCAAGTTGCCTGGTACTCTACTGGTCAGGAGCATTTAGGGAGCAACAACCTTCCTCCCATTATACAATTAATTATGCTTCTCAATAAAATTAATTACATATAAATTTCTCTCATTCATATTCATAATTCTTGTGTCTCTGTATGGTAGCTGTGATTTTCCTCTATTACAGTTTGAATTAGAGCAGCCTAAATCTGCTCATTTTTCCGCTTCTGAACACTTCTCATCCATCCTTTCATGTCTTTGGCACAGATGCTATTTCTGAAGCAAAGGCAAAGAGGGAATAAAACATTTCCCTCCCTTCTATGACTTCTCAGAACTTTTCCATTGCCCCACTGGGAAAAAAACATTTTAACAAGGCTGCACACTGTGTATAAATGTTCTCTGTTTTCTTCGGAGGAAACCATCATGCTTTCTGCTTACAGTCTAGTAGGTGATTCATGTGTTTAGAGTTGTCAGGAAAAAATCGTTTCTAGGCCATGCAATATTGTCTTGATTTAAAAAAAATCCCACAACCCCAAATAAATGCCTCTATGAATAGAAGTTGCTTTTAATTTGTTTCTTTAACGGAACACATGAATTGCCTATGTAGTTTGGAGAAATAAGTTTCATTGCTGTGTTCTTTCAAAACATTGGAGAGAGGTTATCTCTGTGTCTGTGTGCACCCACACGTCTCTGCAACGAGGAGGAAGACAGACTCATTGCAGTCTGGAACCCCAGTGCTTCTCATTTCCTTCAGAAAAGGAGAAAAATCTACGTCCAAGCTTGATGGGGAAATATACTTGTGTTCTGGAGTCAATGTGTGTTAGTGGATGACATAATTCTGGATGTGCCTAACCACAACTAAGAAGTTTGCTTCTGCTTATGCCACATATTATCCTCTCCCAGTTTGCTAGAAAGGTAGTCCTGGTTATTCTGAGAAGGTTTTTGTTGGTAAGCACATGAGGGACACAGCTTGTTTCCTCGAACTTAAGGAACAGCTAAAAGAAAAAAAAGACTGAGATGTTCAGACTTTGACTAATGTGACAAGATTGACTTTATGGAGAGAGATAATAAAGCTGAACCATGTGTGGAGCTTTGTGGGTTTGGGAAACGTGTTTAAGCATGTTGGAGGACAGAAAACAGGAATGAGATGAACTTGCAGAGACAGTCTCATTAGAAAATAGCTTTTAGATTAGATAATTTTCATTTCAGTTTCATTTTTTATGTGAAAGCAGCTTTTTCCTTAGTTTTTCTTAGAAGAGGGATTAAAAGCCATGTTCTTGTTAAATGGTGTCACAACAAGAGTACAAGCATTCAGGAGTGAATTTATTTGCTCTAATTTGTTCAGGATTTTTCCTACTGCAAAACAATATCTTGGATAATTTCTCTCACTGCTTGCAGTGCATGCTGTGATATATTCCTTTACGATGTTTATCATAATTCCTCCTTAATATTTCTTTGGGAGAACTAACCTTTCCGTTTCCTTTAATTTCTTTTGCATTTTAAACTTCCAAAATATCCACTGTATTACTGTGGATGAGGAGGGATGGCATTATCCCTCTTAATGCTGAGCTTCAGTTCCTCAAAGAATTGTTGGAACACATTAATGACAAGCTCACTTCTTATAGCCAGTCAACTCAGGCAAAATAGGATGAGGTCATCCCTATCCAGTGTCTGAACATTTTATGCTGTGCTACTGTTTTGAGTACATCTCCTTTTCCCTTAGGTTCGTGTGCAGTTCTCTCCAGACAGGCAAATATGAAAAAAAAAATTTAAAAAATCAACAAGTTGGTCTAGCAAATTAAAAACATAAAATCTTGCCAGGAAAAAAAAAACAACGTGAAGTTATTCAGTCTCTGTTTATCTCAGTTGGAATGACTGATGGCTGTTTTTCTTCTGCTCTTTGGCTGTTTCCTCTTATCCGATTTGAGTTTAAAATGTTCATAAAAATATTTAAACTTCAAATAATTGTAATATCTAAACACCCTAAATCTTGAAGCACAAGTACTCAAGATACTTAGCTTAGTCCTCAAAATTGCTCTATGGCCAAGTTTATTAACATGTCTCCAGGAAAGCAATGATACCAGTATATATTTATAAGTGTCAGTTGCTTGAAATGACACTCGTGCTTATAAGTGTAGCATATATCTCATGATAAAAATGTGATTAGTATTTTCCTTAAACAAATCAGCTAGCATCTAATTTTTCTTTGTGTTAGTCCTGGCCCAGTGTTTCTGAGCTGGCTAATATGGCTCAAAAGAAAACATAAAATGAACACGCATGTAGTTTTCAAATAACATGAAATTTGGAGGACAGGTAAATTATATCAATAGGTTTCTACTGCTGCATTTGGACTGTACCCATGAATAATTTATTTCTTAATAAAGTTATAGGGAAAGCCAAGGAAAAAGGCTATATACATATGGTAAGAAACTGTCTCCTGGAAAAGTGATTCTGAGATGGGAGCTGAGACATGATCTACAGAAAATCAAGTGCAAACTTAAGGTGTGGTGCTGCAGCTGAAGATAAACAGAGTACTTGGATCTACCACCACAGAAACTTTAGCTAGAAAAAAGAAGTGATGTTACAGTCATGTACAGAGCAGAGAACACCTCTACTGGAATATTTCTATTAGATCTGTTTAATTTCTTCATAAAGAAGTATCAAGCAATTCCTAAGCATTCTGAAAAGAAGTGAGAGATTTGAAGTTTGGTTTCAGATGTGATAACTAAGCTTAATTTGTTCGCAGATAGAAATATTACAATGCTGTGCCTTTTGAATATACTGACAGAAGACAACAAATCTGACAGTACATGCTCTTTGACCTAAGAGAACAAGGTATGTCTGCCAATCTCTAGAAATTGATGACAAATCAATTCAGATTGAGAATGGAGTGAAACATTTGAACAGTTAATAAACTACTAAGAACTATGGCAGTGGGAGATGTTTACTTATCATTTGAGTGTTTAAATGAGACACATAAAACATCATCAAGCATAAAGTACTTCTTCTACACTGTAGAAATCCCTGGATGAAGACCTTTGGCATTTGATACTCCAAAAGTAAGGCAGGATGACCTTAATTGTACATTGCTTCTAAACTGCTTTTTTGAGAAGTAGCTGCTGTTGAAATCCCCAACCTGTTGTTCTCAGGTTTGACAGGACTTCTCGATTGGATCTCTGTAAATTATGATTAGGCATCTTTCTTTGGAAGCTGTGATTTAAGCCCTATTTCCTTCCAATCAAAAGCAAGTAACTCCAGTACTTCACAGCAAGTCATAAAATAAGGGAGCTAGCTGTGGAAACAGAATGGGAAAATACCACTGAAACCCATCTTTTTGAAAAATGTGAAGATATAAATAATGATAGAAAAGGTGTTTCCTGAGAAGCCTATCATTGGAAAAAAAAAAAGCATAATGATTTGTAGGAATCTCTGTTGACACTCAGTACTGATATGTAGCCAGCATTATTCTTGCCAAGTTTTTCTGAATGTAAAGTGCTTTACAACACCTTAAGGTGAGCATCAGGGACACGGTAAATGATGATTCTTTTATGGGGAGTGAAGAAGGGAACAACTTGCTCTCTTCTTCCTGCTGGGTCTCCCTCAACACTTTTTTTTTTTTTTTTTTAAAATGCTGTCACTTGCCTTCTGCCACCTCATGGCACATTCCTGCCACTTGTGCCATGATCATTTCCTCTGTCACTGCAATGAAGATATGGCATGCAATGAGGATTATGTGAAGAAGAGGGAGAGGACACCTATAGCAATATTTTATTGCAATTGGTTGCCTCCCAAAAAGTAAAATTTCTTTTCTGGGTAAGATTCACCTAAGTTCCATTTAAATAAAGACCAAAATGAAAACAGTAAGTTTGATTTGTAGGACAGCAAGAAATTCAGTTCTTGGCTATGAAATTAGAAACATCCTTTCGAAAAAAACCAACAGAAATAAGGAGGCATAAGTCACAGAAACACTTTGGTGATGTCTTGTCCCAGATGACACTTGGTGCAGGCTCAGACTTGAAGGTCTCCATCTCCAGGAGCCTCTGAAGGCTGCTCACACTCTTTTTTCCACCTGCGCATATGGATTGGAAGATGACATTGAATGCAAATGAAATTCAGAGCAATTACAAGAAACTCTTAGTTCCTCCTCCATAACAATGGAGATTTTTTATACAATGACTTCTATTAACTTTATTCTTTCTGAGGACAAACCCA
Organism: Oreocharis arfaki; assembly: GCA_013398015.1. Lineage (NCBI taxonomy): Eukaryota > Metazoa > Chordata > Aves > Passeriformes > Paramythiidae > Oreocharis > Oreocharis arfaki. Next base: position 1,329,148 of record VZRR01009441.1, read on the forward strand.
GTCTTTTTCTGGATCTGAACTGCATTTTGAAATTCAATGAGACTTTGCTGTGTTGCTTTCTCCCCTAGGATGACCTCCCCGTTATGAAGTTAATTGCATTAGAGTCTGATCTGAATTTTTCCCAATGTGATTTGCCCTGTGAAACATTGTATGGCTTCACAGCAAATGATTGTACCATAAATATTATTTGTGGACTTTCATAGTCTTACAATCCTTGAAAAGTTTCTGGCTTTGCAAGAAGAACCCTCATTCCAAGGGACTGACAGGGAAGTCCAAGGCAGTCCTTAAGCCAGCTTTGCTGAAACATTTCACAGTTTTCTCCTCGTGCCTGCAACTTTTGGTCAATTTGAGGGGTCAGGCCTGATGAATGACTCTACAAACTTCTATAGCTGCCTGATCCTTGTTTTCATGCTTTCGGTGGATTGTTTGTTATGTTTGAATGTTTTACAGAATTAAACTCAACAAAATTCTGTTTAATAAGGATACGGACTGGGAGTTCTTCATCTCCGTATTCCCATTTCTCATTATTTGAAAAGTTGTTTTCCATTTTCCTTTGTTTCTTAGCAGCTTCACATTCTTTCAGATGACCTTTCTTCTGTTTGTGTTCAGATGTGGCTAAAACCAGCTCTGGCAATTAAATCTTATCCATATTCCTCTCTTTCCCAGTCTGTATTTGGTTATTTTTCTTCTGTGCAACTGTGATTGGAGGCTGTCATACTGCAGCTTCTTCCCAGCTGACAGTAACATTTCTCTCCTCACTATCTCAAAAATTCATTCCTCAGCCTCTTACAGTAGATCCCCAAGTACCACCCTTATTCAATAATGTCTCCTTTCACAGTTTGTTTCTAATTTCAAATACTTTAGGACATTGCTCATTATTTCTAGGGTTTCCTTTTCTTTGTATTTTCTTTATTTTCTTCTCCTGTTAGGCCACACTGTATCATCACTTAGTAAGTAGGGATCTTGATGGGATTTAGCTAAGTGGCTTATTTCCATCCAAAATGTTGGGAACCTAGGTTACTGCATCTTTTAACAATTCCAAATCAGCTTTGTTTTGTCACCTACAGATTTAATATTACTTAAATATTGATGCACATCTTCTTAGTCTAGTCAACATTAAAAAACAAAACAAAGCAAAAAAAACCACCAAAAAAACCCCCAACAAAACACAAAACCCGAAGCTATATTTTTTTGATTCATATTGTTCATTTTGTCTCATAACTTTGATTTACAGTGTGGCACTTTTTCTCTGCCTATTCAGTGCAGCCTTTACACACACTACAGTATTTTTTTTCGGGTTTATTCATCAAGCTGCTTATTTTTCTGATTAAGTCTGACTAAAACTGATAATTGCCAGATGATTATAAAAATCCGCTTCACTTACTTCTAAAATTCTCAGTTTCTTTAATGTAAAACTTTGTTCCTTACATATATTTGAATTACATAGTCCAGAAGCAATGTCAGGGCTCTTTTGAACCAGTGCTACACAGCATCCATCCTATTCCAAAAGGTTATAGTACACCTGGGACAGGAACAGAGAAGGCAACCAGTCTGAGAAAGAGCTAAAGGCAAAGCTGAGGGGTATCACCCAGGAAGAAACATACCTTTGGGGAGAAGGGTACATACAGTTCTTCAAAACCTTAAGTGCTTTGGCAAAAATTAGTACATAACAATTATACTTCTAAAACAATAAACAGGAGTTGTCAGATGAAACTGGTAAGTGATCTTAAGTGGGCAAAGAAAATATTGGTTCAGGTGTCGTTCAGCTGTAGAATTTCTTACCTGTGGAAGTAGCAGACACTGAAAGCCTACATGGTTCTTATGGGGATGGAGGATCATAGAGGGAAGGAAAAACCCCTAAGTATTAAAAAAAACCCTGACTGACCCTCAAGAACTCCCTGAACCACAAATACTGAGATGGTGGAAGATTATTCTGCAGAGGCATACCTAAAACTCTCGTTGTTCTCGTATGGTTTTTTTGCTGGCTGCCTTAAGACACAGAACAATGTATGAGGCCGTTTGTCTGACACCGGAATGGATATTGCACACAATAGCCTTTTTTCAGACTTTTATAATCTGAACATGCGTGCTTGGAATTCAATAAATAATAAAATAAATTGCATGTTGTCTTCCTGCATTTTGGGTCACTTAACATTGCCCAGAGACAGGAGCCTCTGAGATAGTCAACTCTGAAAACAGCAAAGGCTCTGCAACGGCTGGGGAGACATATCTCATATGTTTAGTCTACAGAAGTGAGTGTACTGCTGGGTTGGAGAGAGCATATATTCCCTAAAGCAATTCCCTTGTGAACCGAATCTGCCTGTGTGTTGCATAGGCTAGAGAACTATTTTGAAAAAGTAGAGGCAAAGAAAAGGTACTGGGAGTCCAAATTTTTTCTCTTCCCCAAACTGTTAACTAACCAATACTTGACATGTGCCTGGCAAGATGGCCAAAACCGCAAATTCTTTCTCAATCTGTGTGGGAAAAAATTATCTTCTATCATCCCACTTTGTTTATTCAGCACTGACAAGGCAAAAAGATGAGGAGGGCTATTGATCTTGTAAAGCTTGTAATGTAACAAGTGAAAAGCCAACACAACTGGAGAGCAGAAAAAGGAAAAAATGAAGGATTTATAACTAAAGAACTTCACCCACTCAGAATCAGTAAGCATTTTAGGGACAGAACGCTCTACCTTAGTTTCTTATCTGTAAAATAAGGATATCTCACAGGGTTGCATGCAAATTTGTGTAAGTTAGAGACGTTTATTTTCTGCAGTAATGTGCACAATAAAAAACCTCCTAAAGAAACAGAATATTCTATGTGCAATGCAATACAGAAAAGTGTAAGGCTACACACTGGGTAAAGAGGAAAGGAAAAAAAGAAACAAAGAAATAATAGATAAATAAAAAGTAGAAACAAAGACAATTCTGAACAGAAAGATGGTTTCTTTGCTGAGCACTCTCCATCAAAGGATCTAATCAAAAAAAGGAAAAAAAATTCAAGTCACAAGATTTGTTAAGAGTACAGAGACAGTCTTCTGAAGACAAAAGAAAAAGTCTGAGTAATGCTTTTTGTCCCTTGGCAGGTCTGGGTTAAGATGACAGGATGGCATGGCATGTTTTTATTTTATTTTTCTTCTGAGAGGTGAGAATTTTTCTCCTTATTACGCTCTTTTTAAACTTTCCTAACTAGTCAATTTTCTATATCTGCTACCATATTTTTCTGAATATCTATCTTCTCACAGCTTTGTGAGGTTTCTGAAGTCTTTCTGGCCCTTTTCACACAATAATCTGTTCCTTGGAGCTGTCCCCAGACCACTCATTTTGTTTGTACCATGTCAGTTTGCTCAGTCTTTGTGATTATGGTTCTGGATGCCAAAGTTATGCTCATGATCTTAATAACAACCATAGTTCTGACTCTCCTTCCCTGCACAGTGAGATGATATCTCCATTTTATCCAAACTCAGGCAAAACTTCATGCTCTTTTAGATGCATAATTTTGACTCTGGCAATTCTCAAGCACCTTAAAGGTTGTGTTTCTACTCATGCCCTAGGCATCTCTTCCCAGAAGGTAACAGGCTGTCCATTACGTGTTTTCACACAAGGTCTCATCTGAAAATTTTAATGACAGCTGAGCTATATCAAACACGTCTTCTCAAAACACTTATCAAACTGGCAACTTTGCTTAGTACTGTTGGATTATTTTTTCTTTCAACTACAGAATAAGATAATAACTGATTTGATTGAGTATCTTGATAGTGAGAGTGTACAGGCAAGATGCTGGGAGACTAATGATGAGGTATTTCTCAATCTCAGGAACTAAAACTCACCCTCTGTGCTTTGTGGGAGGGTATCTTTACCACCAGCCTGTCAGACAGGCTGGGCTGAAGCAGTGTCTTGGCTCTGGTGACAGTACGACGCTGCTCTTTTACACAATGATTGTATGATTCTGTAGGGCAGAAGACAGCTCTCTGAGCAGAGGAGGAAAATCAAGCAACCTCATTTCCAGCCTCTGCTCCAACATCTTTCATGTTTAAATCATCTGACTCTCAACATCAAGTTAAAGATTTAGAAGGAAAAAAAAATCATCTTACAGTTAGAATAGTTGCTTATTTTTGAACTTCGTTTCACTGCTACATTAGTGAACCAAAGAACCAGAGTATTAATCTTCCAGAAACAAACAAAAACCCCCAATGCACGTTTACCTAGGCTTCTATGGTTCTGATTATATTAGAATTAGTAAAATCAGCAGTACTTCTCTGCATTACAGGAATACTGAAAGATTAGAGCTCTATTACTGATCTTTTACAAATGAGATGTGAAGATACAGCAGCTTGTCCCTGCCACCAGTACTGAAGTTTTTCACACTGATTTGTGAATTGGCCTTCTTCATATGGAAAATTCCTTATTATTTTTATCAATCTCCATGGTGAATTGCGCCTCTTCACTGACACATCAAACATAAAATACTTAGATTATTAAGTACCTTGGGGGTTATTAACTCTCATTTGCTATCACAATATCAATCAACAATCTTCTTCAGTCAGTACTGTTGACTTTCTTGGTCCACTTACTCAATTCATCAGTTAACACAAACTGGGCTTTTTCCCATTTTATCATTCTTGCTAAAAGGAGCTGGCTGTAAAAATCTTGAAAGCCACTTCAATGGCCTTCTTCAAATCCTTCAATATCATGCTCACAAAAAACCTTGGCCATGCTGATGGGCTTGAACTACCTATTCTAGCTATTAGTATCCTTGATATCCATTGCCTTGACTGTAGTTCATCTCATTGTGCCTCCTATCTTTGGAAAATACGGAAAGCCACAGTGAAGGAAGGTGTTAGCCAGTGGTGGTGATGCTCTTTACATGAGTAGTTACTTTGATACGAAACGTACTTCTACCATTCTCTTATGCGAATGTTTCTTTTAAGTGTGTTTTTTAAACTTAAGCACAAGAGCATTGGTGTAACCAGTGATGCATTTTAGATACAATATTGCCATACTGTTTCCGAATTAGGCTGGCTTTATTTTTTCTGGAACGAAACCAATGCAAAAGCAAACTTTCCTGCCCCTAGGCCAGGCTACCCCAAGGAACTTGACATTTCTAGGAAGTCTGTTGTACTGTTAAGTGTTATTTCGTTTTAGTTCATTGAAATAACAAGTAGACAATGTTTAATGTAATAACTAACTCTAAAAGTTGTATTACAAAATGATTTTGGTTTTCTTTCTTTTTTTTTCATATGCCATAATAAAGGTACTTGTTATACATCAGTTTATGACTCTTTTGTTTCTTTAATTTATATAGTTTGATAATCAAAGCATGAGAAAAGTCCAGCTAAATTAGAATTGCACTGATCACTTTAGTACATGTCTGACACTCCTTTGAAATATCATTGTCTAGGCCAGCTTCAAATAATGAAAGTGACAGAAGAGTAACAGCTGTGATTAGAAAAATAACACCAATACTTTGTCAATTATTCTTGCTTTCAGAAAGTAATGTGCTCTATAAGTTATGTAAACTAATGTGGAACGTTAGTTTAATGCTGATTAATTAATTAATTAACATTAATGCTGAAAATCTCTAAGTGTTCTGGGTCTTGTTGGTTTGGTTTTATTTAATGCCTGCAACTCTGCTCACTTAAGACATTCTTGCTGCCTTTGTTCCTGCTGCAGGAAGGTTACGAGAGCAACCACTGCTCCTTAAAATACATGGCTAATTACTTTCTTTGAACAACACATCATTTAAATGCCAATTCTTAACTTCTGTAGAAGTTAAGACAAAAAATAACGGTCAATGAGAAACCTAGAGTCAAATGTTATCTTGGCATTCAGCAGAAAAAAGTGAATTCCATAATTTAGGAATTACGCAGAACAACAGGTAAACACTCAAAACATTCTTCAGCAAGAACATCAGTTTCTCTGTGGTAGGTTCAGATTCTTTGTTGAATTTGAACAAGTTTATGACAAACCAGTGGGAGTTCTTTATTTAAAAAGATAAACTGTATAAATAAACAATATAAATTGCTACAGCAATCACAGAAAAGGAAATGGATGTAAAAAGTGTTCCTATTGGGATGTACATATGAAAATAATTATACTTAGAAATATTGTGGGATATAAAACAAATGAATAAACCTATAAAATGCTATCAGGATCTTTAAGATGCATTTTCCTATTTAGCATCACAATGGTTTCTCTGGTTGTGGCTACAAGAAAGAGATGTTACTTTCAGTAAAATATGTATTTGTCTTTATACATACATAAGCATGTGTACTGTGGGTTTTTGCTAAAAGAGATTAAATTTACTGTTGTGTCTATAAACAGCACTCATATGATGTACAGATTTGCCTGGAAGATGTGATAAACTGTTGCAGTGCTGCTGTACTAGTCCTGCTCAGGGAATGATGCCTATTTTTGTGTCCTGGGGAATGTGGTGACCACCCAGGTGCTCAGCACTCCCATCCGGGCTATTGCCCTTGCAGGTGTTATCTCACAGCTCTCTGATTGGTGCACAGCAGATGATGACTGTGAAACGCTACTGGAATTACTTTCAGCTAAAAGGGTAAATATTTCTATTAGTGCAACAGATGATACTGTTCAAACTCCTATGAAATACCCATATATTTATATTTTTATTAATCCTACAAAACCTCTTAGAAACAGTTCAATAGGTTTTTAAGTGACTCCAGCTGTGGGCGTCATTCTCCTTCTCCTTCCTTTTTTCATTCCCTGCCCAATCTTGCTGAGACAGCAAAGTGTGCTTTGAGAACTTTATCTCAAAGCAAGGCCTGCAGAGGTTGTTTCTCCCACACTCTCTTAATATGCAAGACTACTTCTCTCACCTGAGATTGCTATTCCCAAATGCTCAAAAGCCCTGCCCTAAGGAATGTTATCCCTCAGGGAGAGGAGAAGGTGTGTGGTTTGCTTTTAGCGTCATCCCTTTCAAGCATCAGGATAAGGAGCTGGATGAAGATGCCAGAGAGGAGGGGGAGGAGACACAGATGCAGCAAGAGCAGCTGGTACAGAAGTAGGACAGGCTGGAAGTCATGGATTCTGCAGCAGACTTGAAACAGAGCTATGTTGGTAGAGCATCTACTACAGTGGCAGGATGCTCTGCCTGAGTGGAGGTAAAACAGCCTGAAAAAAAATTTAAAAATTTTCAATTTTTTAAATCTTAAACTTTTTAAAAATACCCTATTTGCAAAAGTTATCACTGGTGGAAGGAGAATGGGGGTCACTGCTCTTTTGGTGCTAGAGAATGCTGAGACTCATCAAAGCCAAAGTTAAACACTGAGGAAGTGCAATGTTTCCTGGCAGAAACTGGCACTGGTGATGATGTGACAAAGTTCCTGATAAAGGAATCAACAAGTGATAGTACTGATAACTTATCTAAGGCTGCTGAGATGACACTGCTGGCCTGTAGACACATGACTGACAGCCCAGTCCCACGTTTTAATGGCAGGGTCTTCTAACACACCCCTTCTCAGAGTGTGTGTGGAAATTCCTCCCTCAGGTAGGGATGCTCCTCAAAGATTCTCCTTGAGGCTGAAGAAAAGAGATTTGCCCACTGGTGGATATGGAGTAAAAAAGTCACTCTCTACTCAATAATTATCTGGCTATCTTTAATATCATTGCTTCAACATTGCTTCAATTAAGAGTGCACTACACTAGTAGTTGTAGTTATGTATACTGTGTAGGAAATAATTCGGATTAAGGTTTTTAGTCTAGCCATTACCACCATCCATTTAGATAGATCATTTATTTTAGTCATATAAATGTATTTGGCTTGCCATCCTTAACCCTGTGGGACAAAATCTTATAAAGGATCAATTACATTTATTACAATCCCTTAGACAGAAGTCTTTGACACTGTCTGGGGCTAAGATGGGATGCAGTTGCACCTAGGCTCCTTTCTGGGAAGAAATTTAGAAAGCAAGGGAGTCCTTTCTGCACCTCTGACACAAGAGGAGCCTCTCCCCGAAAAACTTTGAAGCTTCCATGGCAACTTCTATTACTACAGTATTCCTTTAATGCCTATCACTGAGTTTTTTGAGAGGTCAGTAAAAGAAAGGAGAACATACATATTTTTCATAGAAGACCTGGTATTTTGAATCACAATGAAAACTATTTTCCAAATTTGTTCCAAAGTGGAAACTATAATTATAAACTCCTGTTTCGGAAAAACATAAAGGTGTCTAATTTTTGCAATTACATTTTTTAATGCCTTGCAAATATTTATCACATCTTCTTGGAACATATCACAGCACGGCAGAAGATACACTGTGAAATTCTGTATCTCAAATTAAAACATTCATTGAATACTAATAAAAATACATTATTTTCTGAATCTAGCTGCTTCTACTGTAATAGTGTGACACCAAGGAAAAAGGTAAGCATTTGGTGAACTAATTTAAGGAGCATCTGTTTTCGACAAGTTGTGTTAGCTTGTTGATGTTCTACTCAGCAGCAATGCAAGGAGCAGGGACTGCAAGTGCAAATTCATACTTTTTATTTATGCTTTTCCACTATAGCATAATAAAAATATTACTTGTGCTCTTCTTCCTTTTTGCTGCCTGAATTTTGCATCATTTAGTGCACTGGATGAGAATTTCTGTGGCATGTCCACACTCCAGCACACCCTGGAAACTGGTGGTAGGGAAAAAAATACAGGACTGAATCTCCTTGGACTGAGGACAGAACACATAGGTTCAATATCAGATGCCACTCAATGACAAGCTTTAGATCTAATGGTCATCCTCAGTGATCTGGGACTCATTCCATGGTTTTCTTATTTGCTCCACCACCACCATGGACTATGTTTTGGTTTCTTGGAGTGAAATGATCACTTTTCAAAAAAACCTAAAACCAACAATAACCCCACAAAAAACAGCACCAAAACACCCAACCAATCAACAAACAAACAAACAAACAATTCCTTCCCCAAAAACCCCCCATGCAGGGCCTAGTTCCAAAAAAGGGGTTAAAACTCACCATTATAAATTGATCAAATTGCTGTATGTCTGGAAATTTTAGACAGGTAGCTAAGGTCCTCAGAATACTCAAGAAAGCATGTCTTGGTGGAAGAAGGACAATCTAGATGGCATGTAGCTCTACCTGCAGAGAAATATGATGAGAATATGTCTGTAATTTCCTTCACCAATGTGTAGCCAGACAAGGAAAGGAGACAAACACTGAGAAACAAAGTGAACAGCAACCAGCTCATACAAATAATTTTATGCTGAACTAGCTTTTTCCTATTAAAGCATGAATTCCTGTCAAGTAAAATCTTACAGATTTATGTACTTAAAAATGCCAGTACCTTAGTATTTCAGCACTCTCCTTGTAGATGCTGGGGAATGTTATCTGATGAAAGACTCTGGCATTGAAATGAAAAATTTATTTCCTTTGGGAAGCAATTTAATTACAGAAAAATGCTTTTCCTTTTCACAGAAAATTGACTATATCTTGTTTGTTTATTTCTTTTTGCCTCTGGTGTCAGTCCATTACCATTACTGGAAGGAAAATGTAAATGCATTTCATTCCTGGCAAGCAGATTTCAACTTCCCCTCGTGTTTCTTAATCAAACAGCAAAATCAGCTTTGCATTAAATTATTGAAAAGTGATGCTGTTTATTGGCCTTTGGATTTTAAACATATTTGTAAATATTTCCACTCTAAACTCTTGAAAAATAATTAATATTAACAGTTTATTTGATACCATAATTCACATTTTTGACTTCCAAAGCAGGCAATAATAGATAAAATTCCACAGAGGGTATAGGGCAATGAAAGAACATGCAAAAAATCTGCCTAAGAACACTCAAGTATATAATTCACTATTTAAATGATTTAATGTACTTCAAATTGAATTTGTGAGAGAAAAAAAACTTTTGCTTTTTAATAACATTTAAAGAGTGAAACTGCTTTCAGGCAAAAAATGACCAAGTAAGGAGGAATTACTGATGTTATTCCAAAAGCCCAGTATAATTGAAAGTAAATGTTATTCATCTGTTCTAGTTTATAAAGTGTTCATAATACTTCATACAAAAAAGGATGAATAATGACAAGAGGAATTCTTATTTGGTGGAACAAGAGCATTTCTTTCAAAGTTATATCATATATTTTCCTTAAGATGAAAATTTGAATTATTGAACAATTAATTTTGTATGAATATGAATTGAAGAAAACACGTCATTAATATCTATGCTATTCTTTTTTTTTTTTTAATCAGTGGAGTTAGACTTGCAGAAGACAAAAATGTTTGAAGAAAACGTGTGAAGAAACCAAGCACTTCCTGCTACAGTAAGTATTTGCAAAAGGTGTTTGTTCATAAAGAATATACATTTATATTTTCCTTGCAAGGCATCCAGTAACAAACAATATTATCTTCACATGCATTCCATGCTATTTTCATCAGCTACAAATCTTGATGCTCTTCTTGAAGGTGTCACAGCTTTTCTATTTCTTCCATTTGTTTCTTTTGTTTTTATCCTGCAACACATTCACATGCAAATGTAAAATTTTCTTTTACTAATATGTAGCAAACTCTGCCCTGCAATATATTCAGCTTTGTCATACTTGCCTTTTAGAGCAGTAATGTGCCTAGTATCTGGGGATATTTATTTTCAACAACTTTTTCACTGATGGACCTCAGTGAGTTGTTATGCTTCTCTCAGTTGAGGGGATGGAAGCTGGTTACAGCCCTCAGTTTCAGTGAGGCTTAACATAATCCATAGCATCACTGCTCCCAGGGGAAGCCTTTGGCCAGCATATTTTGGACCTGCAATACAGCAAGGTGACTGCAGCAAAGTTTTCAGAGGCACCACATAAACAAGCAAAAAGACAACGGTACTGTCATATAATGTGGTCAGGGTTCTGGAAATAGTTGTGGTTGTGGTATAGCTGTGGAAATAGCTCACTCATTGCATAGCTGAGGGGTGCAACTACCATGCAAGAGTTTTTATTTCTCGGTTGTGGAACTGGTCTCACACAAACTCCAGACCCACCTCTCATGACGCTGTTAGTAGGTTCAGTTCAAGCAGCCTCACCAGAAATCATGTTTCATTAATTTGCAAGACCCTGAAATCATATACATTAATTTGTAATAGTTGAACTCTGGAGGAGGAATAAAGAACATTAATTCTAATATAAGAACTTACTATACAGTGAGGAGACTTTCAGCTTCTCCCAGAAGACTGTCTAATACAAAAGCACAAGAAAGTTTCAGATAAGTAAGATTTGTCTTAATTTTCCACCTAGATATTTTTCAAAGGAAAGACACAGTCTGAAAAAAAAATCGTGTCAATAGTTATAAGCAAATCATAAGCCTCTAGATATTCAGTAACTCTTAAATGTGTTATTAAACTTCAAATACATTTAGCACAAAGGTTCTCAAGCCAGCAGCATTTTGTGTCAAGGTTTTTCATAATGGCTTTATCTAGTAAAACTGGCTCTGTTACTCAGAATACTGAGAACAAGGAGAAATACAAGCCACATTCTTTTTCCCAGTCTAACTGACACAATTCCATGCACCTCAGTAATGTTGCTTCCCATTTACTCCTGCGCAAGACTTTGGTTCGACAAAGCGGTTACATATGTGCTGAAAGCCCTCAGTGAGAAAACAAATCCCTTTACTTAACTGTAGGCAAACTTAGGCAGGACCTCAGTGCTTGTTATTCTTTTTTTTTAAACTTAAATGTGTGCCTAAGACCTTTACTGGATGAGAGCCTAATTGAATAAAATAGCGGATTCGAGTCTATCCCCTATAATCTTCTCCATAATGTTCACAATCTTTCTTCTCTAAACTATCTTTCCTGATACTGTTTACCTTGTCTTAGCACTAAATGCAACATGATCCCCTGAAAGTTCCACATGTCACTGGGCTTCATGAAACTGAACAGGGGAAGGGTATCCACTAACATTATGAGATTGCCTCTGTAGGTCATGCTAAGCAAGTAATATGAGTTAAATTTGTGGTGCAATTAATCATCAAGCAACAAAATTAAGTATTGTTTTTACAAAAAATAGTTGAACTCTGGAGTAAGGCCTATAATTCAGAAAATAAGAAGCACATTCTTGAGAAAGTTCAAGAGGATTTTAATTTAATGAAAGAGAAAGAAATTGTGTGTTCAACATTAAACTGAAAATAAAACATCAGAATTAATTTAGCAATTCTGGTCCAAAAACCTTCTACTGAAACTGGAAGTAGTGAGGTCAGAAGCATGCCTGGCTGATGGGAGTCCCAGGTGGCAGTTCCTGGTCATCACAGTGATTTCTGGAAATGTGTGTGAAGTGGAAGGCCTTTTCTGAAACTGGATCATTTAATAGTCTTCCACTTACTCTGAGAGATATTATACAGTCATTTTCCTAAAACAGAAGATCTCTAATACCTAACAAGTTCTGTTTTCTTTTCTTGCTACTCTCACTGGAAAGCAAACTCCAGCCCCTTGTCTAATTTCCAGGATAAATTTAGCCATGACCAGGGTATAAATATTTATTCACGTACTGGTGTTCCCCTTAATGTAAAGGCTGGTAGAGTGCTTTGACTCATTAGTGTTTACAGATTTACCTCCAACCATAGCTTCTTTGTCTGACTGAATCCCATATCACCATTTCTCTCCAGGCCAAGCAGATCTTGCTCTTTCGCTGTGTCTGCATTAGTCCTCAGCTCCCCAACAAGTGCAGATGTACGGCGGAGTCAACTTTTCTGCCTGAAGTCTGTACTACTGTCATGACAGGTTCCAGTCTTTGCTTATGTGCTTTTGTGTTGGTTTTCTGGTTGGATGGTTTGCTCTGGCTGTCATTTGTTCCTGTTTTGTTAGTTTGCTTGCTTTTGTGTTGTTCTGTTTTTCTGTTTTTTTTCTGGTGCTGTTTCAGGCCTTCACCTTCAAGTGGAGATTTAGAGATTTTTGTATCTCTGGCCATAGCATGTACTGCACTTCAGATTTCCTATTTGTACTGGCAGCAAGACACATCTTGAAGGAAACCTAAAGGCATCTTTCAAAAAGCTAACTTTTAAAGGCAGAGTAATTAGGAGAAATATATCCGAACAACTCTTCTTTGCATCTCCATGCAAACTTGTTCTCAAATGTGCAGACAGCAGTGAACTTCCATAGAAGTAGTCTGCAGGAGTCATTCAAGCAGGTTTTACAAAGACAAATGTAACCTCAAAGTAAATTAGAGTAATAAAGTTGTCCATGGAAATTTATTATAGAGGGTTGTGATGTGTGACAATGTAAATAGCCAAAGAATGAACTCTCCCTCAGGTAGGAATTTGTAACATCTGGAATATCTGACTAAAATTTGGTCACTAGTTACCTTGCTATGTCAAAACTGCTTTTCTGATTTTAACTTTTTTTTGTAATCATAGATGGAAGTCAACTATTTTTCTCAGACATCCTTTGTTAGCTTTATGCCCTCCTTTGCCTAGCCTTTCCAATCTTTTTTTCCTGCCCTGCTAACTTTGAAGTAAAACAGCAAACACCAGTTTGGCAGAGTTAATTCAGAATAACTTTCCAGCCTCTCAGATCTGCAGTCTTGATGCTTTTAAATTTAGACTCTTCCAAGGAAAACCGTTTTTTTTTCTAGGAGTTGGGGAATTACAAGCGTTTACTCAATGTTGATACTTAATGATGTTTGCATAAGCAAGTTTTTGGATGTTGTGTTGTAGACTTTAAGAGTTTCTGTAAACTATAGGCTGTAAACTATAAGAGCTGCAGTTTGTGCTGTAATTGTTTATATTTTTTTCAGCCAATTGAGACTGATGTTTTCTTGATGAGTGCCCTGGGAAACTTGGCTACTGCAGAGTATTTGGCACTGACTTTAGTATCCTGGCACTGAGTGATCCACCCTGACACAATGTTAGCATGCACTACGTCACTTTGGGATGTGAGCTACCAGACATGTTTTATTTCTTGTCTTAAATTACTGCCGTGTGCTCTTAACCAGCTCTCCCTTTCTACCTGAGCAGTGACTGTGCTGATATGAAGCCTTTCTTGACCATTTTTTTCTTAGTTCATGGGTTGTTCAAAGACTTAAAGACTATTAATGATTGCAGTAAAGCTCTGATCTCTCTGAGAGATATCACCTTTTTATTGAATACTGAAAAGGGATTGATATTCAGTGGTAGCATGTTAATGCAATTGTTCAGAAATTTTTTTTTCCACACCAGCTCTGTTCAATAGCTTTTACTCATGGTCTGTAAGCATTAATGATATTGAGTGTAGTACTGCAGTTAAATTGGCTAACACAATAGCTTTGCCTCAGTCTTCACCAATAGGTGCCCCAGACACACCATCCAAACCAAGGACGACAAAGGCAGGGATTGGGAGAATGCAGAACCACTTGACTGTAGGAGAACATCAAGTTCAAGACCACCTAAGGAACCTAAAGATGCACAAGTCCATGGGATCTGATGAGATGCACCCACATATCCTGAGAGAATTGGTGAATGAAGTGGCTAAGCCTCTTTCCATGCTATTTGAGAAGTTGTGGCAGGCCAGTGAAGTTCCTAGTGACTGGAAGAAGGGAAATATAACCCCCATTTTTAAAAAGGGAAATAAGGGAGACACAGGGAATTACAGGCCAGTCAGTGTCATCTCTGTTCCCACCAAGATCATGGAGCAGATCCCCCTGGAAACTATGCTAAGGTACATGGAAAACAAGGAGGTGATTGCTGACAGCCCTTCACTAAAGGCAAATTGTGCCTGACAAATCTGTCGGCCTTCTATGACAGCATTATGGTGTTGGTGGATAAGGGAAGAGCAACTCATGTAATCTGCCTGGACTTGCACAAAGAATTTGACACTGTCTCACATCCTTCTCTCTCAACTTGGGAGACATGTATTGGATGGATGGACCACTTGGTGGATAAGGAATTGGATGGCTGGTCCCACTCCAAGAGTTGCAGTTAACAGCTTGGTGACCTTTTTTCAAAGAACTTCTCAAACAGAGTTAATTGGCCAGACACAGGAATAGTTGGCTGAGAACCTCTGGAATGCCATGGGGGAATCTAACTGCCTCTAAAATAAATCCAGTATACATTTTAATCCCTGTACTATTCTCCAACCTGGTTCCCACTCCCAGCAAAACCAAGGAAAGACTGATAAATTCAGTGGAAGTTAGACAGGACCTAAAAGCTTTTACAAGGAACAAGAGGCAGTGTGTTAAGGATCTGTAGATCTGTGGTTCAGTTCTGAAATAGGTGTTCAAGAAAATCTTGCAAATAGTCGGAAAAATAAATATAACTGACATTTCTCTCAAATTGCCATGGAATGCACTCCAGCTGTATTTATTATACACATTTTCTCCATGTGCTATGTGGTTGCATTCTTTTGTGATGAACGATGTTGCCGTGTGTTGGAGATTTTGTGCTATCTTTCTTTGAATCAGGAATGTGTAGGAGGTCATTTGAGGACAAAATACTGTAGGACCTCCCCTCACATTTTTGAATTTGTAGCATGGAGCTAATCAGTGGCTGAATGGCTTGGTTTAGGAGAGTTCACAGTCCGCTAATGCTACCAGTGTACTCATGCCTTGCTGCCCATCTTGCCGTGTCTACAAGAATTGAGGATCACAACTCCTATTGTTGTCTGACTTTTCATTTGAAGTCTTTGGACATAAATTTTACCTTTCTGATAAGGTAAATTGTGGGCCTGGGCCATGCCTAATACTCCTAGGCACTATGGCAGCAGTAAATAATGCATTACCATAAATCACTGTAGCTTCATGGAAATTAATAAACTTGGCTGTCACCCATACCTGGAGAAGCATTTCACCCTAGGGAGGCCTCCAACTCCATCATGGAGCACACAAGAAAGCAAGCTGATCTTGTAGTATGCAGGAAATGTAAAGATCCCGTTTCAAAAAGAGAAACAAGTGATACAATATGTAATGCCATGAAAGCCATATGCCATCGCACAGGATATTACTCACATGGCACAGATCTTCACAGAGACATACACTTTGATTGCCATTTTACCCTTATGTTGTGACTGCATGCTAAAGTTATAGGAAAGATGATAAAGGTAAACAGCATGTGGCTTAAGTTTAATGAGAAAGTTTCCAAGAAATGCAAATTCATTTGTGGGAAAAGCTTTCTGTTTCTGGTTTCTCCAGTGATTTCAGTTTGCTCATAAACATGCTGAATTTTGAAATTTGTTCTGCATTTTTTCTTCCAATGGAAAGAAAAAATGAACTGGCATCCCAAGTTTCCTTTTACTAGATGATCCTCTCTCTTCCTTAGTGTGCTGTTACCACTTGGCCAGCATTGCTTTCTGACTTTCTCTGACCTCTCTCTTGCCTTCCTGGCAGCGCAGTGGCTCACTCGGAGATTGTTTCCTTCTTTGACCCCAGTGAAAACAGTGGTTAGAAAACTTTCCTAGGATATGAATGCAATGGCTTCAGCTCTTTGAGAAAGGTCCAGCTCTCCCACTACTGGGCAAGTGCTGTAATCACTCTGCTGTTAGGCAGAATCTGCACTTTTCCAGTTCTCTCTAATGAAGTCAGTGCCAACATTTTCTTCTCCTCCCATGATCTCAGCGCTAAGGGTAACTATTCCGAGAAGGCATAGGGGACAAACCCCCTTAGGGATGCATGTAGAATTTAAGGGCCTGTCTGCCTAAATCTAGACTGCAACAGAGCAGATGAGGTGCCTGGATCGCTCCCAGACTGGAAGGACAGAGAGTTGTGCTCACAACAACACATGCCATTGCTGCAGGAACTTTCAGGATGGTCATGACGTGCTGACAGATGGAGACACCTGGGAGTAGAGATGATTTGACTCTGGATCACTCTCAGGTACATAAACAGAATTCCAGCACAAGAAAACTTGTAAGCTGTGTCTGTAACATTGACTACAACACTCAGCAAAGTGTTCTAAAGCACCCAAATACACTTTAGAGGAGTACATTAGAGTGCAGAGGTTGTTGATGGGAAGTAGGCCTGGAAATTGACTGTGCAGTCAGGCTGACTGAATGAAGTAACGTGCAGTCCTTAGCTATGTTCAGTCTCTAGGAGGCTGTAGTGGGTTGTCCTAGGCCAGATCCCAGGCACCCACCAAAGCCTCTCTATCACTCCTCTCTGCAACTGGACAGGGGAGAGAAAATAAAACAAAGGGTTCATGGGTTGAGATACGGACTGGGAGAGACCACTCACCAACACTGCCACAGACAAAACAGACTGGAATAAGGGATATTAATTGAATTTACTACTAGCAAAATCAGAGCAGGATAATGAAAATAAGCAAGACCTTAAAAACACCTTCCCCCCATCCCTCCCTCCTTTCCAGATCTATCTCCAGGGGCACAGGGAGATGGGGAAAGGGAGTTATGGTCGTGATGTCTCTGCTCAGGAAGAGGAGTCCTTCCCCTGCTCCAGCATGGTGTCCCTCCCATGGGAGACAGTTCTCCATTAACTTCTCCAATGAGAAGCAACCATCTCATGAGCAACAGTTCTACACAAAATGCTGCAATGTGGGTTACTCTTCCATGGGGTGCAGTCCTTCAAGGACAGGCTGCTCCAGTATGAGTTCCCCACAGGGTACAAATCCTACCAGGAAACTTGCTCCAGCATGGGCTCCTCTCTCCATGGGTCTGCAGGTCCCCGCCAGGAGCCTTCTCCACCACAGGTCACCCATGGTTTCACAGACTCCTCTTAGGCATCCATCTGCTCCATCATGGGTCTCCTCCAGGGGCTGCAGGTGCATCTCTGCATCACCGTGGACCGCCATGGGCTGCAGGGAGACAGCTGTTTCTCCATGGTCTGCACCACAGTCCGCANGGGTCTCGTCCAGGGGCTGCAGGTGCATCTCTGCATCACCGTGGACCGCCATGGGCTGCAGGGGGACAGCTGTTTCTCCATGGTCTGCACCACAGTCCGCAGGGGAACCTCAGTTCTGGCACCTGGACCTCTTCATCTTCCTTCTGCACTGACCTTGGTGTCTGCAGGGCTGTTCCTCACATATTCTCACCCTGCTCTTCTCTGGCCCCAATTACCTGTGCACAATAACTTTTTTCTTCTTCTTCTTCAATATGTTATCACAGAGTCGTTACCACAATTTCTGATTGGCTCGACCTTGGCCAGTGACACATCTGTCTCGGGGCCTCTCAGGACTGGCTCTGCTGGACATAGAGCTGCTTCCAGCGGCTTCTCACAGAAGACATCCGTGGAGACCCCCTCACTACCAACCATGCAAACCCAATACAGGGGGGCTGCCTACCTTGGCAGTGCTCTGTCCAGTTGGTGGGACAAAGCACAAAGACTATCATGATCAGAGGATGTATGCTCAAAAAGCAGAAAAGAGATGAGCTCAAATGATGTTTGAGAGTCATATCACAACTTTTCTAATTATTTGGGTTATAATTAGCATCTATGGCCATTTCTGAGTTCTCTTACCAAGAAGTTTAAAACACATGCTCATATACATCTGGGATGGCTTAAAACTGAAAATTAAGACAGAGAACATCAAGAAATCCTTAGAAAGGCATGATTTACCCACTTGCAAACTCAGCCCTTTCCATGGAAGAAGAATGTAGATGTATTAGCGTGGCACTGGTCTCTGCCAGACTCTTCCTGGGGTAATGATTCAAAACTCTTGGCTGTTTCCAGGGAGAAGGAAAATAGAGATGTTTTCTACAAAAACACATTCTGTGCTCCGTACCTTGATATGATGTAGGATCCAATGTGGACGAGCATGAGTCATGTGCTCCACATGCCTTATGGCACTTTGTAAGTAGGCAGTGAAGTGCTGGCTCATGAGTCATCAGCTTCAAGTGAGTGGGCAGTCAAATCTTGCACAAGCTGATTTTTCAGAACCATTTCTAATGGGCAAATATAGCATGGCCAGATTATTTTGGTTTTGTTTGTGCTTCCTCAGCTTCCATTTTGGCCAAGGCCTCATGTTATTAGGCCTGATATATCCTACAGGTTTTATTTTCTCCCTTTCCAGCTTCAACATGCTGGTCCAAAAAAGATTCATCATCTGCTGTAAGCAGTTTCCATTTTCCTTAGCATTACAACAGAAGCAAGGAAGTGAATGGAAATAGCAAACAAGACAAATAAACTGTCCTATTTCTTCTGCTGTTAGGGCTACTTTGGCACCAAACTATGGTTCTGTTGAGACTTAAATTAAAAATATATATTTCTCCTTTCACTAGTTTTCCTTTTAGTGTCATTAGATGATATAAAATTGATGTAATCCCGCTATTTCAAAACTTCATCTAAAACTTCATACAGCCACAGAAATCCTGCCACTTTTTGAGACAAAGCTCCTGCTGCAGCAAAAGTACCCTCAGTTGAGTTTCACAAGTGCCATGCCCTACTTGTACTTATTACTCCCATGACCACACATGGGTCAGACACTCCCTCCACCTTTATACAAACTGCAGAAAGATGGCACTTTGCCCCCTTCCATTCTTCTCTGGACCCTTGGTGTGTGGCAACTTTCCAGATCATAAGAGAAAGATAGCTCAAACTGGACTGGGTGAGGCTACTCAGCACCACTCCTCGGTCTTGGCATTTCCCAGAAAACCAGCCTTGCTCTGCTGCCAGCTGCCACTGCTGGAGCTATCTCAAGGAGCAACGTGTGCATCACAATGCCTGGTGTTAAAGCTCCGCTGACTCACAAGGTTTGCTCGAAACCTGCTAGAACCAAGCACTTTTTTTTAAAAAAAGCTTTTTCTTAACATAAAAATCAGTATCCGGTGCGACCTGCCCTCAAACTCCGCCCTCCCCAAACCCAAACTAAACACGAAGACCACGAGTAAAAGCAGACTAGTCGCAAAGCGTAGCAATCTAGACTCTGGACACTGGATGTGGAGTTGCCCATAGCCCCTTTTCTTCGGCTGCTGTTCGACTGCACACCCGCTGTGCCAGCACACGGGAGGCGGCCTCTTCCAGCGCCCTCCAGGGACACCTGATGGAGCAGGATCAGACTTCAAATAAATAACACCGCCTGTCTCCTCCCGGCTTTCGAGGGCCTCACGTACTGCCCGAACAGTAGTTTCTTGGACAACCCCTTTGTTTCACCCGAACTGCAGAGCAGTTGCGTGCACGGCTGCTCCCTCCTGCTTTCTGTATCACATTTCAGCCAGGGCGGGGATGGGGGGATCCGGGCAAGTGGGATCTCCACAGACGGGATTCTCTGCGGGGAAACGCGCTTCCCAAGGTGGGGGATGCGAGGAAGCGGCCGCACCGCAGCGCGGCGGAGCAGGGCGGGGCAGGGCAGGGCAGGCTGCCCTCCGGGGCGGCTGCACTGCGGGTCCCGAGGCGCTCGGCCGCGGACAAAGGGGCAGCGCCCGCGGGACAGAGCCGGGGGCCGGCCGGCAGCGCGGCGGGGCCGGAGCGCTACGCCCCGGCGGCCGGAAGACAGGGCGGGGGGGGAGGGGTGGGGGGAGGGGAGGGC
>VZRR01009441.1:1349568-1383766 GCA_013398015.1 Oreocharis arfaki
GCGACTCGGCCCGGCTGAAAAGGAGGGCTCGCCCGCCCGCCCGGCGCCCCCCGCTCTCGGTCCTGCCCCGCGGGCGTCCCGCACCATGGCGCTGTCCTGGAGGAGCTGGCTGGCCAACGAGGGGAGCAAGCACCTCTTCCTGGTAGGGACGGCCCCGGGGGGGTCCCCTCGGAGGGGCTGACCCGCGGAGGAGGCTCAGGAGGGGGGTCGGTGGGTGCTGGCAGGCGGCGGGGGCCGGCCCCGTGGCTGCCCCGCGGGTCCGGGCGGCCGGGGCACCTCGTCCCGGGGCGGTGCGCGGCAGGGGCAGGGCAGGACGCCGTGCGGGATGCGGCGGCTCGCACGGGTGGGCGGGATGTGCTCCGTGCGCGTCCCGGTGCGCGGCTGGCAGGGATGGATGCACGCGGGTGCCGTGGCCCGGGATAGTGCCAGTGTCCGTGCCCTGCCGGGCTCGCACACGCTGTGCGTGTGCTTGCTCTTTGTTAGGCTCTCTTTGGGAAAGTTTCGGGGAGAGAATGCAGCTTCTTGGAGGTCAAGTTCTTTCTTCCTTTGTCTCTTTGTTGCTGGCTTTTATTCTTCGCGTCTCTTAAATGCAACATCCAGCTAAAGATTTGGAATAGCGTCTTGCGTGTGGGTGCTTTGCCAGTTCGCAGTTGTCTGAAGACACAAAAAGTTTTGTGAAGTTCAGTGAGAGTGAAAATTTCCCGTATAGGGGCTCTTCCTTCTAATATTTTGAAATATACTATGTGCTTGAAGTTTGTTTTCGCATTCCATTTACGTATGTTTATGAAACTACAGTCTTATGAATTTTATGAATGAAATGAACGCTGAAAAGTTTGCACATGTAACTTTCACTTACAATCTCTCGTTTCTGTTNAACGCTCTTCCCAGGGGGGGGGATGCGAGGAAGCGGCCGCACCGCAGCGCGGCGGAGCAGGGCGGGGCAGGGCAGGGCAGGCTGCCCTCCGGGGCGGCTGCACTGCGGGTCCCGAGGCGCTCGGCCGCGGACAAAGGGGCAGCGCCCGCGGGACAGAGCCGGGGGCCGGCCGGCAGCGCGGCGGGGCTGGAGCGCTACGCCCCGGCGGCCGGAAGACAGGGCGGGGGGTGAGGGGTGGGGAGAGGGGAGGGCGACTCGGCCCGGCTGAAAAGGAGGGCTCGCCCGCCCGCCCGGCGCCCCCCACTCTCGGTCCTGCCCCGCGGGCGTCCCGCACCATGGCGCTGTCCTGGAGGAGCTGGCTGGCCAACGAGGGGAGCAAGCACCTCTTCCTGGTAGGGACGGCCCCGGGGGGGTCCCCTCGGAGGGGCTGACCCGCGGAGGAGGCTCAGGAGGGGGGTCGGTGGGTGCTGGCAGGCGGCGGGGGCCGGCCCCGTGGCTGCCCCGCGGGTCCGGGCGGCCGGGGCACCTCGTCCCGGGGCGGTGCGCGGCAGGGGCAGGGCAGGACGCCGTGCGGGATGCGGCGGCTCGCACGGGTGGGCGGGATGTGCTCCGTGCGCGTCCCGGTGCGCGGCTGGCAGGGATGGATGCACGCGGGTGCCGTGGCCCGGGATAGTGCCAGTGTCCGTGCCCTGCCGGGCTCGCACACGCTGTGCGTGTGCTTGCTCTTTGTTAGGCTCTCTTTGGGAAAGTTTCGGGGAGAGAATGCAGCTTCTTGGAGGTCAAGTTCTTTCTTCCTTTGTCTCTTTGTTGCTGGCTTTTATTCTTCGCGTCTCTTAAATGCAACATCCAGCTAAAGATTTGGAATAGCGTCTTGCGTGTGGGTGCTTTGCCAGTTCGCAGTTGTCTGAAGACAAAAAAAGTTTTGTGAAGTTCAGTGAGAGTGAAAATTTCCCGTATAGGGGCTCTTCCTTCTAATATTTTGAAATATACTATGTGCTTGAAGTTTGTTTTCGCATTCCATTTACGTATGTTTATGAAACTACAGTCTTATGAATTTTATGAATGAAATGAACGCTGAAAAGTTTGCACATGTAACTTTCACTTACAATCTCTCGTTTCTGTTTCATTTCAGTTTTTCTGGCTCTCCCTCAATGTGTGGCTCTTCGGGAAAACCTTCCTGCTTTACAATCAAGGGCTACAGTATTATTATTTGCATCAGATGTTAGGGGTGAGTGACCTGGACATTACTTTTTGCCCTGGAAATTGGGATGCTCGAGGATGGGAAAGGGGCAGAATCCATTTGGTAATCAAAGATGACACAAACTGCCTGTTAACTTTTCGAAGTGGGGAAAGATCAAGAAAGAAATTACTAGGATACTTCTGACAGTTGTTTAGGAGTAGAAGGTGAACGCTGTTGAGAAGAAAAAGAGCTTGTCAAGTGTGGGACAGCTATTCTTTCCCCTCCTCTCTTCCCTCCTGGTGTTCCCAGCAGCAGACAGGCTCACAGGAACACAGACATGCTCAACAAATTACTGGAGCTCCACTTTTCGTCATCAAAACATTAAGCAAGCTATGGACTCATGTTGGCAAATTCTTTCCAATCCAGTTATTGTAATATGCATGCTTACTGAGGGATTTCTTTTAATGAGTCTTAGTTCTTTTCAGTCTTTGTCATTCTCATAGATTCTCTGTTCTGTGTAAATTCACTGTAATGCGTATAAATTTAGTTTTGTTTTCTAAAAGCATGTTCTGGGATTCTGAATGGTTTAATGAAGATTCAGGTATTTTGATTTAGTGGGCGACACCAACCACCAACCCAAAAAATCATTTGGACATGAGAGATACCAGCCTGCCTTGGGAGGTTATCCGTAGCTACACCATTGTAGTGGTTAAAAAAAACCCTTCTATCTAAAGGGAGAGAGTAAGGATTAACATCTTTCTGGAAAATGCTCACAGGTTGCTCAGAATTTGAGAATCCAGGAAAAAGCAGCTGAATAACTCGATGCTTTGTAACACTCTGTCATCCTCAGGAATGGATTTCAATAGAAAGTTGACATGGGATTAAACACAGATGATGCACGTCCTGATCTGCTGTAGAGCTTCTGGGATTTATTTTTGGTAAATCCAGGGTATATAGTTTAATGTGGCTGATACTGTCATAACTAGCCAGTACCATAAGATTTTGTGATCTTTCTTGGAAGTAAGTTGAGTTGACGAAACTTTCTCCTTTTTTTCTTTTTCCTTATGGTTGATTCAGATGTGTTCCAGAATGGATATTAGCAAAGGTAGTGCAAAAAAGAAGGGAATGAAAATATTTAGATCCTTCATGGTGATGACTTTCTTGACAGAAAAAGCATTAAAATGTGTTCAATTTTACCTTAATTTCTAGTGGTTTTGCAGCCCAGTGTATCCATTTGAAAACAGTGTTTGTTCATGGTAGAGAAAATGGGTTGTTTGTAAAGCAAATGTTGTTGGGTAACGTGTTGGACCAGATTGTCAGGTGGTATCCATCAGCAAGTTTCTCTCAATTCAGATGACTCGTCTGCCTCATACCAGATCATCATCTGGTTGTGGTTTTTTTTGGTTTTTGTATATTTCAAAATGGAAGACACTTGCAAAGTAACTTAATGTGTGTTTAGAACCTGTGAGATGACCCAGGCAACAGATTCCTTGTTTTGGTTGAGAGATGAGGACTAGGAGGTCATGCTTTTAAGTTTGTGTAGTTGTGTCTGCCACTGTAGGAAAAAGTACCACAGAAATTTAGGGACTTATAAAATAAGGTTGAAAGTAAAGAGCTAGGTCTAGAAGATACTTTCGGTCAAAGTCATGAAACTAATTTTAAAATTTTGAAAATACTACTGTAAAATTCTTGCAATTCACCTTTTACAGTTCATCTAAATATATCTTGTAGATCCCAAAGTTAGCTTTCTCCCTTCTCTTCATATACACAGTATACCTGTGTGTGTGTATTAAGATTTACCACAGGTAATTTTGTTGTTTACCAAGTAACAGACTGGAGAACAAGAAGGGTTGCTGTAGGAAATCAGATTGCGATATGAAATGAGATCTTGGACTTAGTATCATGAATATATTCAACTGTGCCAGGTTTTCATGCCATCTCTTTTCTTTCTGATGTAAAGAAGGAGAAAGAATGAGGTTAGTCTTTCATTCAGTGGTCACTGAAGTGATTTACTTCTCTTCAGCTGTCTACAGAAGAACGAGGCTCAGATTTATTGTTTTCCAATTGCATTCTCTGCGATGTTGAACAAGATACTTCAGAACAGGACTTAAAATTATTTAGGTACCTAACTCTCAGTCAGTCTTTCAATGACAATTTTTGTGCTCCTTAATTCTACACCTGTAAAAAGGCACTAAGAGCATGGTGGTGTCCTGGAAGCGCAAAGAGAACAAGTAAGCTGAAGGCAGTAATGTGCTAGGAGGAGGTCGATCAACCTTTTATATACTAGGAAACTTTATTTTTGTGTTATTTTGTGTCAAATACCTCTGCTTCACTCAGTTTGAGTTCTGTGAGACCCTGAACTCTTCACCATGCGATCTCTATCCCTGAGGGTTTTCAAAACCTAATTGGGCAAAAAACTCTGAGCAAACTTAATCTGAGTTTGGTGTTGAACATGTCTAGAACTAGAGGTTTAAGCAGAGACATCCTGAGGTCCCTTCCAACCGGAATCATTATGTGGTTACATAATGCTTGCAGTGAAAGTTCACGAGAACCTAGTGGATGCAAGTCTTTCTCCAGTGCTTTTGCTTTGATGAACTATCCCTTTGGATACTGAATTGCTTGTAACACTGCAGGTCATAGTCTTACTGTATGAATGCATTCATTGACACTGTTCAAAAACATGCTTAAGATAAAGAATCTATTTTATTTTATGATTTGTTATATGATAACTTGTGGCCTTACATTGCTTAAAGAAGAGAAGCCTATGAAGAAATCCCCAACAGACACGAATTTCTTATAAAAGAGTTTGGTAAAGAGGAAAGGAATATTCTCATCTTCATGTTCATGATAGGTACTGTAACGTGTAGTAGGCATAAATTACAGAAAGGAAGAGTCTTAAATTACTTGACTCCAAAATCTTCATTGTTGGAGATTTTGAGTCCGCTCAGTCAGTGAAATTGTCCAGATGATGGATTTCTTTACAGACTTCAGGATTTCTCCCTTCAGACTAGCTTGGCTATATTTTTGTCCAAGAAGTTTGCTTGTGCCTGGTCAAAAAATTCAGCCATAAATTTGGTACTGGCCTTCTAGAACTCAAGTCTTGCTTTAACAGCATTAAATGAAATACTTGTTTCTTTGTTGCTTGAGTTCCCCATGAGCAGAAAGAGCTTTGAGCTCATTTTGTCATGGCATGAAAGGTCTCTTTCCCTATTCCCTCTCTTGTCCCTGCTCAGATAACTGCGATGTAGTCAAAGGTTAATGCAAGAAATAAGTTTCTGGGTTTCAGACCAAAGTGAAGAAAATGCATTGTCAAAAGGATCTCTTTGGGAAAATATTGAATAACTGAAAATGGGGCTGAAAAGAAAAAGTGCTGCCTCACTATTTTATCTATACAGTTGCTGCCTTCTTACTGTGCAGTGTTGTGCATAGCATTTGTCACCTTTATTCAGTGCTTGGAATATGTTCCAGATGTTCCAGTAAATTTCATGTCTCTCCTTGCTAGTTTATCATAACGATAGAGATTTTACTAACTGAGACCGAATTCCACTTTCATTGATCATTAGGCAACCACACTGCAACCTGCTTACACCCCACATCTTAGCATTGGAGGAAGTTGTGTATCTTGATCCTTTATTTTCCTCAACACAGTGTGGTTTTGAGATTTAGATACCTTTTAACCAGGCTATTTGGGAGTTGCTCTTTAGAGTGTTACATGTAGTGAAAATGTCTAATAATAGATTTATGTTGCTATGGTAGCTATATATATAGATATATATACAGAATTCCCCAGTGAAGACTGAGGGTGTTAATCCACAAGACTTTATCTTTATAGTCCCCTTCAATTTTCAAGTAAATCTCTTCCTGCATTCTCTGCCTCATTCCAAATTTTTTTCATTTGCCAAAATACTTTTTTCCTGCAACCCTTTGTGCTCCACAGCCCACAGTTCAGCATCACTGCTGAGATTTATTCTCAGTTATAACCAGTAATGAACTTGGGTATTGTACTATATATTTCTTTTGTTTGCTTTCTTTCTTTTTTTTTTTTTTTCCCAAGTTCAACTTGGGAAACTTCTTGTGAAACTGGTAGTAGTGGAGGTTGAATTAGTAGAGGTATGTCTCAAATGATTAATTGAGATTTTTGCTACTATATCATCTAGACTTGCAGTGTGTTGTGAAACTCTTGGAGGGACTTGGGTACCCTTAATCCCTTGGTTCATGACAAAATTTATGGAGTTTAGATCATGCTGCATCTTGCAGGATCAACATTCAGGCTCTTGTTGGTAATTAATATATAAAACTCTGCCACTCTTTGTGATGTTGCTATAGAAGAAGGATGATCTGGAGCACTCAAATGTGGAAGAAAGCTTGAGATCCCTCCTTGGCTTTTGTGTGCATCATTCTGCCTGCCACAAAAAGAAACCTGTAACTCAGCAACACTGACAGGTACTTTCCTGGATTGTCTTTCTTGAGCTCAGGATTCTAGCATTAAATTAACTGATTAATCTATTAATTGGGATGAACAGTTGGCCTGAAATCCTCCTGCTAGTGAATACACTTTGCTTGGAGATTGTCAGAGAAGCTGGAAGCTATTACTGCACTCAAGATTAAGTTAGTTGCTTTCTTCGATTTGAATGACTGATTTAAGCAGAAGGAGGAGTACATCCTACACGGAGGCACTGCATATAAAATGGGAAATTGTTGACAAGAAGAGATGGAAAACCTTCAAAGAATGCCTGTGTGATGAGTTACAAGTGAACTACTGATTCTCAGTAGTGCAGGGAAGATACCCCATACATATTAAAAAATATTGTGCCACTTAAAATAATTTTTAAAGGATTGCTGTACGTGAGATTGGGATTTACAGAGTCCTTCCTTGAAACCTCCCTTCTTCAGGAGCAAAACCAAGTCAAATGTTTGTAGAAGTTTTCACATGTTGTTGTAGGTTTCCCCTACCCTTACATTTTTCTTCCTTTCAGCTGCTTCGTGTTTTTGTTGCTAGATCTCCAGCCAGATTTGACAGGCCTAAGGGGAATAATTGCTATGCACAGAGTTCAGCTCTGTCCTTCATCTTAGATTATCAGTGCTCTGTTACTGAAGACAAGGAGTACTCTATGGAGAAAAGGAAGTTGGGTCAAAAGGAGGCATGTTGTATAGCACAATTTGTCCCACATAGGAAAGTAACTAGTTTTAGCTGCTCCAGGACCGATTTGGGGAGGTGGTCTGTGACCTGTATCTACAGAGCAGCATGTGGCTTGTGAGTTTTCCTAGGACCTTTCAAGGTGCCCTGAATCATAGAAGATTAAAAAATTTTAAAGAAAGGCTCTCAGAGAGAATACCAAATTGCACCATGACCTGTGTTGGGTTGTTGCTTGTAGGTAGTGAAGTCTTGAGAAACAGAATCACATCACTCACTCAGTTGTGGAAGGGTTTGCATTATTCTAACATTTTTTTGATACAAGAATGTCTTAAAGGGTGAGATAGGGCAGTATTTGTTGAAGTCTTCATTTTGCAACCATGTATCAAATATCATATTTCTGTGCGCAGCAGTTGCAGGTAACATTCATCTCTGTATTTATAACTGATGACCTTTGGGGAATTCTGGGGTACACAGTAAGGTACTTCAGCCTTCAGCCTAATACTGAAATAATTTTCCTGATGAAGTTCACTTTCTCATTTTCCTTTTTGTTGTCAGCAGGATATGATGAGAGCTGACTCTTCACTTCTCTCCCCTGCTTTGTACGTTGTGTGAGCACAGCCAGGAGTCCATCTGGATTTCTGTGGGACCGTACGTCAGGCAGGGATAACTGGAGAACTTACATTCTGGAGCTCTTTTAGGCTGCTTTGGAGAAGGTGGTGTTTGCTTTATACTTGTCTGGAGAAAAAATCTAACCTAGTTTTTAGGATTTGAGTTTGTGGATGGTCCAGTCCCCTAGTATCTTTGCCATAGATTTGCTCCGTAAATTTGAGTAATCCTTTAGTTTTTCTATGCCTCTTCGCCCCTCCATAAAATTGGATACCAGTGTATGTTGTACCGGGTAGGCAGGTTACAGAAGGAGGTGGTTAAATGCGTGAATTTAGTATCAGGAAAGGTGGATAAAATAGTGCCCAGCAGAGATTTTGGATGTGTTTTTTTTTGTTTTTGATCCTGAAGAAATCTCACATGCTAGTAACATGCAATAACATTTTTTTTTTTCTTAAGACAGTAAAAACTTTGGGAAGAAAGGAGGATTATATATATCTCTCATTTCTTAACTACTTATTAAGAATATATATTCCCTTCTAGACCCAGTGAGTTGCCTTGGAGCAAAAATCATCCTTTATTCTACTATTGTTTAAAAATCCAACAATGTACTATGTTAATTTGTTACTATGCCACCCAGGCAATGCAAAGGAAGTTAAGAAAGAGATCTCTTGGAAACCATTTGGAAAGAATTAGTTTCATGGTGATATTTTTAGCTCTTGGATATATATTGAGAGCAAACTTAAACTCTTTTTCTTCTTGCATGAATTTTGATTCTAAGAGTTGCTAAATGTATTTACCATTGTTTGCAAATCAGTCATGGGTTTATTGCAGGAAATACTGCCTAATTTTATTTCTTCAGAGTAAAACCTTACATGAACCATTGGTAACAATATTTTAATATTTGAATGCTCGTTCTTGGAAGCACAGTGCATCTTTAAAATTTGTTTGCAGGTCTCTCTTTTTTTATTTTCTTTTTTTTTTCTGCTTTGTACAGGTGTTGATAGCATTGAGTTAGGATGAATGTAAGGGCATTCTTTGACAATAATTGTGTTATGAATGACTATTTGCTATTTGTTAAATAGTGGAGAAAAACAAAGGAAGGTTAGTAGGGTAGCCTTTTCTACACATTACTGGTGATTCGTATTTTTTAAATTGTTTGGCATTTTACTTAGAATCACAGAATATACTGAGCTGGAAGGGACCCATCAGTCCAACTCCTGACTCTGGGCAAGACATCCCAAGAGTCACACCACGTGCCTGAGAGCATTGTCCAAATGCTTCTTGAACTCCAACAGGAATTATTTCAATTATTTAACACTGTATAGTGTAGAATTAATGCTCTTCTAGACCAAACTATTGTTTTGTTGAAGTTTTGTAAGAAAAATTGTTGTGCTTGGTAAAGGAAGTCTTGGATAATTGATGTCGTGCCTAGTTTATGTTTCAAGCCAAAGACAAAAGAAATTCTTGAGAAACTAATGATGTACCATATAGGTCATACAACAAAAGTTACTCAAATTTTCAAACTGCTCATTAATGGTATTGCAACTTTTTTGGATTTTGGGTGTTTGTCAACAGCTACAAAAATGATTCAGTTTACTTCTGGAGTTTGCATAACATTAGTTCTACGTACTACTTGAGTTTTTCAAGTCGTGCTCGTTTAATCACTGCAATACTGTAGCACATCAGTAAGCCCCAATAAAAATTCTTATATGTTTTAATGACCACGTGTCTGAAGTTATTGCTTCCATGAGGTGTATAGCTCATTTTTATGCTTCATTTATAGCTTCCAGGATTTGATGAAAATAGGGACAGTGTTGTATATGCAAACAGTGCATTATAGAGACATTTTTCTTTTCGTTAGGTTCAGTCAGTTCAAGGGTCATTTCCAGTCATTTTGCCTCATAGTGCAAAAACATTTGCAGTGTTCTGAAGTCAGTTTAGGCTACTGAGGGCAAGGATAGACAAGTATTTTTTGTGGCTATTCACATAATTTCTTTTTTTTTTATCCTACTTTGAAGTGGGCAGTTACATCAATGTTTGGTAAAATCTTAGCTCAGCTGCTGAGGTCATGGCCATTGTAGCTGGTCCTTAGTAGGTACATTTGGGCTCTGGAGGGTCCAGAGCAGGGAGGAGAGGATGGCCTAAGGTCTGAAGAACATGGCTTGTGAGGGAAGAGTAGCAAGAAAAGTTTCTCGTTGTTCAAGTGATCAGAGAGTGAAGTAACAGATGAAGTAGAAGCAAGGGAGGTCTTATGTAAGGAGAAAAGAAGACTAACAGTACATTGGAAGAAATAGTGGAGGACATCTGGAGAGTGGGAAAGAACTAAGTGACATGGCTCATTTTAGTCTTATTTTCTATCATTCAGTAGGTTGGAGATGATCTGTTCCTGGGATTTTTTTGCTGGAAATCCCACATTTACGTGGTTGAGAACAAGGTAGAGCACATTTTGTGGAGTAATTGCTCCTACTTCTCACAGGCAGCCTTTGAGAGAAGGTGCCCTTGTGACTGCTGTGTTCTGTGGAAGCTGGTAGTGCCTGGTGAGGAAGTCCCTAGCACTCAGGTCTAACTAAATAATGTAAAGTAGCTGGAAAAGAAAAGGGATTTAGGTGCAAAGGTTGGCTCTTCAGGTAGATTGAACATCTTTACCTTCTGTTTGCCTGCTGGTGCCGTGCCCTGGTGTGCTGCAGAGCAGGTGGGGTCCATGGATGTTGCTAACTGTGAGAGCAGGCAGTTGTGATGCTTTATGGTGCTGGTCCTGGAGAAACTCTTGTCATGCTGTTGTGCTTGAGATCTTGCAAGATATCCTGAGGTGCAGTTATTCTGTTTATTTTTACTAGCTTATATATTCATCCATTTCTGTGACACAAACATAAATCTTCAAATTTTGTTTCTTCTTGATGACAAAGATAAGAATATAATAGATGTTTCACGGGTTATTTTTTTGGTCTGAGAAAGTAAAAAATGCTCATGTTTTCTTTACGTAGAGTTTAATTTTGAAAAAGTAATAAATCTTTAGTAATTTTTATCAGACAATTTGCAACTGTTCAACTCATTCACATACTCCTGCAGTATTTATCTTCAATATTATAATATTTTTTAACTAATTTATTCAGGAGTTGAAAAACTTGGTGTTTTGAGAACATTGTAAGAAATACCCTTCCAGAAATCTGTTGACAGTCTAAAAGCATCTTTTATATAAGCTAGTAAAATGGTAATTCAACCTAATAACTAGGAGAACAATGGCATTTTGCTAACTTTTTAAAATCATAAATGAATGAGATATTATAATAAGATTAAAAATACAAGTTTATGACATGAATGTGTGCTTTGTTCATTTATTTGACAAGTGTTTTTGTTCTAATTATGTAAGTTCCAAATATATCAGTGAAAGCATTAGTGAAATTAGATTTCATTACAGGTCCCAGCTATTGAGCAGCTGAACTGAAGAAAACCTACTTTCTTTATGTCCAAATATGGCATTGCATAGTGTGAATGGATGAGGAGTTTTGTGACAATTCTATGGCAGTCTTTGAAGCACTATTATAATTTCAGTTTGACTGAATCAGTATTTTTTTACATCTTTTTGTGGCTTAACAAAAAATCGTTACACTTCAGTGGCTTTCTAGTGTCATCATAGTATTTATGGCTCTTTTTTATTTAGTTGTGTCTGTTGAAGCTCTCAGGTGATTTCTCAGTGGACACTTACTGTTGTCTCAGATGTTTTGTTCCGTGTGACTTTGAGCACTGATAAGAATATTGGCTCTTCTGGTAGAAAGCTGTCATTTATTGTTGACAAAATTAATTTTTAATAACTTCTTGATGCAAAGATGAGAGCTGTTTCCTTCCCTGTGAGAGCAGGATAGCACGCTGTGTGTACCGTGGTTTTTCCAGTGCAATAAAACATCATGAAACACCACTTTTCTGATGAGTCAGAGAGCATGGGAACCATTTGGTTTTGCAGCAAAGAAGAAGAGACAATACTGTCACATGTACCGTTCCTTTCTCATGTAATCTAACTCTTGCAATATTTGTTCAGCTAGGATTGTGTGTTAGCAGAGCTTCGGCATCTGTCCTCAACCTCAACTGCTGCCTCGTCCTGCTACCGATGTGTCGTGTTCTCCTGGCCTTCCTGCGGGGATCCCAGAAGGTGAGTACTGCCCTCGGAATGCAACACTTGAGAAGAGGGCCCCAGTCCCTGTTTAGTCTCAAAATAATAGCAAAAATATGGGTTTTATACTGTATGTGCTTGCATGGTGCAAGTATCAGACGTTCAGCCTAGATTCGTGGCTCCTTTGAAGACAGGGCTGGCATCGTCTGGTTTGATTTGACCATTGTGAGGACAGTTTCTTCAGTGCATTTTTTGAAGGATGAGGAGTTGCTGTGGAAGTGTAACCAGATGAATTCTCCTTTCCAAACTCTTATATTAGAGGCATCTGTGTCCTCTCAACTTGCTTCCTGGTAGAATTCAACAGAGCACAAACAACTTTGTGTCTGCATGGCCATAAGTGTCTTGTTGGAGATGATAGA
Source organism: Oreocharis arfaki (assembly GCA_013398015.1). NCBI lineage: Eukaryota > Metazoa > Chordata > Aves > Passeriformes > Paramythiidae > Oreocharis > Oreocharis arfaki. The sequence goes on from VZRR01009441.1 coordinate 1,361,893, forward strand.
AATTTAAATAAAAATACTTGATACATCTGTTATCATGAGAGAAGCAATGGTTTCACTTCTTTGTGATTCACCAGTTGCTTTTACAGAAATACAAGTAATCCTTTTGAGGAATATTTGTGTTTGCTAGATGCTTGCAAATTGAACCTGTGAGTTCTGTTAGTCATGTGAGAATACCTATAAGACTGGTACCTATAGATGCACATATGTATGCAAATATACCATTCCATTTGATTTTTCTTATGAAAGAGTCAGTGTTGTCTACAGAATTAGTGCTGGAATTCCTAAATATTAAGGCCAGGAGGTACATTTTTTACTCTTGACATCTATGTAATACAGATCCATCTGTAATTTCTTCATTAAGTTCTCAAAAATGTCTCCTTGGCATAATCCAGTAGTTTTTAAATTTAGGTACTATGCTTGAGAAGGCGTTAAACCTAGGAAAAACTGAAGTTGCCATTATATCACCACAGTTGATGTTAGTATTTTTTTCTTTGTTTTGTTTTGGAAGAGATTGCTTGAATTCTTCTCTTACTAGGTTGCCAGCAAGAAAACCAGAAGGCTGCTAGATAAAAGCAAAACTTTCCATGTGACGTGTGGTGTTACAATATGCATCTTTTCAGGTGAGATCTTACTGTGCTGAGCAGCAGTGTGTTTTGGAAACACGTTGAAGCAGTACTTTGTGGTTTTTCTGCTGCAGTACATTTGGGGGTAGTCTTGCTCTGTGCTTGCTCGCCTTAAATTGTAAATGCTTTCTCGAATGTGTGTGGGCTTTGGTTCATTTTTTGCTTTAAACACATGGGCATACATTCTGATGTCAGGCCTTTCCTTAAAAAGCCGGTTTCTTAGAAGACAGGTATGTGAGATCGGGTCAAAATCTGTCATTACAAGCGAACCGTCATCGTGCCAAAGGAATTTAAATGAAAAAGCAGGGTACTACAGGCTTACCTGCAGAGGAGGGAGCAGAGGAGACAACTACCCAGTTTGGTGAAGAAGAAATATTCTTGGCTGGACACCTTTGAATGTTGCCTCTCAGCTGAAGCATTGCAGTACAGAAATTATTGCTGTAGTGTTAAAAAAACCCCTAAAATAAATACAGCTTTGTGTCATGAGTATTTATAGGCTGATTTACTTCAGAAAAACAATTAAGAATTCCTTAGTCCCTGGTATATCTCATGCAGGTGATTGTTGCTTGGCATCTGGGTGGCAACAGGGAACATCCAGCACTTGTTTACAGATCCTCAGCTTTACTCCGTTTTTTGGGTTTTTTTTAGTCTTACATGTTGCTGCTCATCTGGTGAATGCTCTTAACTTCTCTGAGAACTACAACGAAGAATTTGTGACCCTAAATGCAGCAAACTATCGTGGTGAGGTGAGCCAGCTGTCCTTTCATATTTTGCTTTTAAGCATATAATTTAAATATATTAATATTTGCATATTAAATTCCACTGTGTGATCTAAACAGTGCTGCTGTTTTGTGCACTGAAAACTCACCATCATGTGGATTCCTGTGGATTTTACTTCTTTTTCTGGACAAAGAATGTGTTAAAGCCAGCAAGGTTCAGTCCTGTTTGATTATTAGATGGAGAATACAATCATTAAAACTTTTCACTTTGCACCTTGTTCTCTTGCTTTTCTTCTGCTTCTCACTGTTCCTTGGGTGGGCCTGGTTGACACATTTCTGCTGCTTTTTGGGCAAATTTGTTCTGCATTTCCACTATTTAGAATACAGTGAGATTTGAAACTGATTTTGCATTTTTCGGCTGCGGTGAATGCAAATATGAGTATATATGCTATGCATGGAATTAGTTATCTACGTGAACTGGGCAGGAAGCTGATTTCTGCTTGCGAAATATTTGATTTGTGTGCCTTCTCTGACTGTGGTGCAGATGTCTTGCAGGAGCATCAGATTCCTCGTCCTTTGGCCAGGTGCTTCCTTGTGTATTTGGCACTGGAGAGATATTTGTGGATTTTAGAAGCAAGACCAGAGTCCAGCACCCTTTCCTCTTGGGCTACAGTCAAGTTCCCTCTTGTTTTCATTCATTCTAGTCTCGAGTCTGCATTTCTTTTCTACCAATTTCATTAGGAAATATTTAGAATGACCCTATCCCAGCTGCTCCCTCCTGGAAAAAGAGAGCTTGACTCAGTCTAGGCTCATAAGGACCAGCAACCAAGGTCTTCCACTCCCTGGGTGAATGATCTCATCACCGAGCTATTCAATGGCAGACAGACATGTCAACACCAGCTATTGTGCTGAGCTTCTGGGCTGAAGTGTGTGTTGCTTGTGTTAGGAGTGGTCTGATAGACTCGGCTTCATCAGGAACATTAGCAGGAGCTTGCCTCAGGCAAGAACATGCCAGGACAATGGCCTCTGGCCATCTAAGCCTCTACTAAGCAGCCTTAGGAATTTTGCAATAGAAAATGGAGACATTAGCAAGTTTTTTAGGAGCTCTAAGATCAAAACTCCAGAATTTTAGGTACCTTAGTAGCTCTTGAACCGTTGTACTTGAATTCCACTTAAATCACTTTTTTAGCTGTGGTGGATAGTCTGGATGCTACCCTCATTTTTACTTGGGTACACACATTTAGATGCAGACAATGTCAGAAAGAGGGTCACTTCATTTTTCATGAAAAATGAAAACTTCTCACCTCACCTCACTGCATTTTACTGCAACTGTAAATAAGAAACTTTTCCAAGCAGTGAAGACAAAACATCTTGAAGTATAGGATCAGGGAAAGTGAGGTAGTTTTGCCTGATGTTGAAATATCCCCTCTTCCTTTCACATGTGATGAAGGACACGGGAGCATCTGTCAGATCCTTTGTGTTCAGTCTTGCTTCACTAGGGTTCGCTGCAACGGTGATATAGCTGGCAGTGAAATGCTTGCCTCTTGTCTTACATTTAAATTCCAAACCTCTTCTTCTTCTGCTCTACTCTGTCCTCCCAAAGGGATGAGGTAACTGAGTTATTAAAAACAATTATCTGTAAAATTATCTGAACCCGGGTTATAGAACAGAGTTATCTTTGCTGGGGGAATGCAAAGGCTAAAGGTTTAGTTTATGTTGAATTGCAGTCAATGTAAACTGTTACCAAATACCAAATTCATTCTGGCTTCCAGATTTAGGGACTGTATATGTCTTAAAATGTGTGAGCTTTATGAACTACTTATTATTATCACATTATTCATGTAGATATAAAATCCCATATACTGGTTTTATTTGTTTTTGCTTGTATTTTTTTCAGGACCCAAGGAAACTACTTTTTGCCACTGGTAAGTCTTTTGCAAAACTGAATGAGAAAAGTTCACTGCTTATCATCACTCTGTAGACAAAACTTCTTTTGATCCTGTATTGGCATGCTCCATTTGTCAGCTATCTTGAGTTATGTTATTTGTGTTAATTTGTGTTGCTTGTGTTGCTTATCCAATAGTCAGGAGGCAGGAGTTACATAAACCCAGTAGTAGGATGAGCAGCATCTTCAAATCTGTTGTTGTACAGATGAGTCAGCAGAAACCATTAGTTTCAAACAGATTCTCCATAATATTAAAACCAAATTCCTAAATGATCCATTTTCTAGAAAAAGAAATATAACAGAAAACCAGTCTTTGTGCTTCAGCTGGTTTATTTAAGGGCTGGTTGGGTTTTGGAGCAATCGGAATTGTTACATGGGAATCAGGCTTCAGCACTCATAAAAAATAAACAGACAAAGACATTTTTGCAGGAATTTAGAATGGGGCAATGTTTGGGAATGGAGGGGCAGGCACCAGTCTGAGCTGTAGTGCTTCATGAGCAGATAAAGTTCCTTCCTGATGCCATCACACTTTTTCCCTTTTTTGGATCAAACACAAAAATCCTGACTTGGTAGCATTTAGGGCACAGTCAGATGGAATCTATGAGTAGACAGCAATGATTCTAGGTTTGTGAATCCCAATAGGTGTGCTGGAATTAGCTGCTGGAGTGACAGTGTTTCCCAAAAACCCTAGGGAAGGGTTAGATCAGTTGAGAGTAGAGGAAGTGAGAAAGGGAAGTGATAGAATCTCAGGTCAGAGTGACCTGCTAACTGGAAGCAGGCTGGGTGATGGGTGTAGGTACTGAATCAGTGGTGGAGGCTTGAAAGAAGGTGACTGGCAGAGGAGGGAGTTAAAGATGGAAGGGAGGAGAATCAAAGCAAGCAGCTGAGGATTATGTTTAATATCATGTATGAAGGAGAAGGACTTGGGATAGAGAAGCAGTGAATGGTCCAATCAGGTTTTGTCCTGGCTTGTGGGGACACCTTGAAAGCTCTCTAGTTGAGGGGTAGAATGCCTTTTACCCTCTTGTCAGCCACTAAAATACTGCATTGAGTATGCTGTTGAAAAAAGCAGTGATTCTAAGTCATCTTAAGTTTAAAATTAGTCCATTCATTCCCTATCCTAGTGGTTGGTAATTAACATGTACTGTTTGTGCTGAAGGAGTGCCCAGGCAGGGACCAAGATTTTGCAGCACTGGAGACTGTGCAAATAATCAAAGAACCCCTGGTTTCTTCCCAGAACAGCGAACAGAAAGAATAAGGAATCAGAGGGATTTATAGAGTGATGATGGCTTTTCAGATCAGTCCAGGAAAGAACCTCCTTGTATAAGGGTGTGAGGCAGACTGTGGGAGGAACAAGTATTCAAGATTATACTTAGTGGAGGGAAGGAGAGTCAGGGACAGGGCAGAGAGGAAACACTGAAAATGCACTGATAAATTGGGGCAAGGCTGTGAGTGATTTCAGTTTGATGGAGAAGATAATTGAAAAACTGGACATAAAAGGTGACCTCTGGCTTGAGTGACAGTGTAGGAAGCTGGATTGAGTGCTGTACTGCAATTGCATTGGAGGTATTTGTGTCATTCATTGCACGCTACACATCAAATCAGATTGAGAAAAAAGAAATGAAGGAAGCAGTGGACAGAATGCATATTTTTTTATTGCAACTGCTTTTAATTGCAATCTATCCATTAAGGAGTGAAATCAAGGGTTTTTTATGCAGTCCATGAGAAAACTTCCATTGATTATAGGGCTGTAAAAACTGAGGAATGAGTTGCAGTGTGTCAGATTTTGGGTATCAGACTTTTCAATGAGTGGCTACTGAGAAGTTTATAAAAAGATAAGATTAGAGATTATCTCTCCTTTGACTTAAAAATGAGCTGAGGATAAACTAGTTCTGATACAAGTCTTTGTTTGAGCAGATGAGTCCAATCGTTAATATTTTTAACCTTTCCTACCCAAGTGCTGGCTGCACATCACTCTCACAGACCTTGCTCTATGGGCAGCCATTTCAAGCATGATACAATGCCATGGAGAGTAATTTCAGGCTCTTCCTCATTCCAGAATGAAATGGGCTGGCAAAAAATTGTAGTGACAGCTTGCATAGGAATTGATTTGCTTGAAATTCTGTCCCTGACCAGGTTTTTAATTGTCATGATCAACAGAGTGTAGTGTTTGGAATAAAAAAGAGACAGAAACTTGTACAGTCAGTCTTGCAAGTAAATAGTGTTTGTTCTTAGTTACCTGCTTAGACACAGATGTCACAAGCAAAATATGACAGGAGCAAAGACAAATAGGAAATTGTGATGCATGGTGAAATACAAGGAAAAGGGTATTTTTCTTTGGGAAGGTGGGAAATTACACGAGAGCTCTTCTTTCCTATCTGCTTTGATACATGAGTTGTCCTCAAGAGATAAGTACATTCGAGAGTTTCATTAAATTCTGATTTGTATGTCTAATTCCAGTTTCTTAAAAGGTCATAGTAGACAAATATACCTCTTCACAGTTCGAATGTAAGTTTTCTTATGTCCCTTTTAGTTCCAGGTCTGACTGGAGTCATTATGGTGTTAGTATTATTCCTAATGTGTACAGCTTCCACGTATGCCATCAGGTAAGATGTAATCTGATCATTATGCTGAAAAATGCCATTCCAGTAATCATATTCTCCTACTGATTAGAGTGGTAAAAGTACCAGTTTTCTTGTCCTATTTTTTTCCTAGCTAGCAGTAAAATTAGCACAGTGAATTTTGTATTAAAACAATTACAAGATCTGATTGAATTGCCTTCTGAAAAAATACTATTTAATGAGTGTTAAAAATTAAAAGTGTGGACCTTTAAAAATTTAAATAGTATTTTTATTCCTGGTTGTACAGGGAGGCAGTAAACTAAGCGTATGGGAACTTCTGTCCAGTGCATAAATTAAGTCCACTGGAAGAAAAATAAGATGTTATCTTTATTCTTAGTTATTTTCACCAATTAATTGTAACAACAAACTGTCAAAAAAAAAAAGGTAACAAAAAACCAAACCAAACAAACAAAAAAACCCCGAAAACGAACAGACGAACAAAACCCCCCAAAAACCCAAACCCTAAACTATCAGCAATGAAACAAACCAACACAAAATTATGCTGCTGAAGTAGAACGCTGCTTTTAAAAGCTCTGCTTCTGGTTGTCTGATATAGTCTTTTTAATGTGAATTATAATATACCAAACAGCAATGCACTATTGGCTCAGAGCAGCTGCTGGGACTTCTAAAGATTTGGTCCTCCAGTGAGCTGACATTCTGTACCAATGTTTTTGAACACATGGTAGTACCTGTGAATGACTGGTACCTTGTGGGGGTCTAGCCCAATGTTGAAGTCTTTTTAAGGCTTGGGTTCTGCAATTGAACATATAAAAATAACCCCTTCATTTTTACAGAAGTTGAATTCACAGTGTTTATGCAAGTGCATCATCTCAATTCAGCAAACATGGAAAGAGATATTAATTCTGTATCTTCGAACATTAATGGTGCTCCACTGATGTGAGTTAGAGACGTGGTTTTGAACTTTGTTGAACTAATCTGTCCTTCCTGAGTAGCTGTGTTACCTGGCCATGTTATCCTGTGATTTGAGAAAGTAGTTCAGCAAATACTTGTGCATTTTTAGTCGACAAGGCTTCTTCCAGGGCTGAGACTACTGTGAGGCACTGCAGGCTACAGAAGTGCAGGATTAGGCTGCTGCATGAGCTGTCTGTGTGGCTGCACATTACATGGTCCACACAGATGGCTCTACTTGCAAAAGAAAGGCGGTTTTGGGAAAATGGAAAAATAGAACAGAGAAATTACTTTACTCTGCAGCATTGAGCTAGAACAAAGTCCTGTCTTCTTCAAGGACATATTAAATTAGAAAAATATCGTGTATTAGTGGTTGGGAAACTTAGAAAAATATATGTAATTGTAAACATTCTTGGAAATAATTTTGGGGTTCATGCAACATCTTTTGAAAATTCATGCTTTTTAGTTCCTGGCGCAGTTACTGTAAGTGCAAATACTTTGCCAGCTTTCTGCCATCTAGCCAGCAGAATCAAAGCCCCAAAAGAGATAATCTGCATCTCCTGTTACCCTAGCAATAATTCTTATTTGGAGATTTTATCCTAGCTTCTCCCCCAGGCATAGAGCTCAAGCTTATCTTTATTATAGTGTTTTCTCCTAAGGAAACGAGTTGCTGCAGGCATCTCTCTGTCCCTTTTCAATCTCTCTCCCTGTGGATTCTCACATGCCCTATGATGGCTGAGCATACAGTACAGTTTTAGGAAAGTTAATTGTAAATGTTCACTGTCTATCAGAAACTGAGCTTTTTAAAAAGTGTTTCAGAGGCTGTTATAGTCTTGGATCTCAGCCCTAATCTGCTCTTGTGCACTGACCTGCTTAGTGATTTCTTCCTTTGTATGTTCTTCCTGAAATTGTTCTATGCATGATCATACCTCTGTTTTCCTGCCTCTTCATTAAACTGCAAACAAGTATTAGAAGGATTGAATTATCTGCTAATGTTTTAGAAGTGGGAAAGGATTATTACTTGAAAAATTTTCTGAATTTTTGCCATATCATACCTGAGAATTAGACCAACATTTTTTTGTTCAGTAGTTGTTTTCAGTAGGGTTATGAAGCTATCAGAAAACACAATAAATCCTGTCAATAAATATTGACTTTTCTACAGACTTTAAAATTAAAGATGTTTAAGATTTGGAAGTCATGTATTTAAAAGAACATTAAAAAATAAGGTGCTGCAGTGCCATCTATTTCTGTAACCAAATATTCTGGTCTTCAATTTCATCTTCTAAACTACCACATATATCTTCCTTTTCAAAACTGTCTGTAACAGGATTAAAAATATTTTTCTAGACCTGCGCTGCTTAGTGTGTCCCTTTAAAGCATGATAAATTCCCATTACATTTCTCAGTAAGTTAACTCTTGCAGGTCTTCATCTGCAAAGTTCTGAAGTAAGTTAACCAAAATTAAATGTTCAACTTACCTCAAATTTTCAGGAATTTGCATTCCTAAGAAATGCATCCATTCTGTGAATAATGTCTATTTTAAGCCCTAAGATGGTAAAAAAGTAAATGTTCTGAATAGCTGTAAAAATACACATGTATCAATAGGAAGATTATTGAATGTATTAGAATACTGTATGTCTCTGTAGGATACACAGTTTAAGGATACAAGTAAGAAATGCGTAATTATTACAATGTTGGAAAATATGCTTCATGGTAAGAGGTTCAAGGATTTATGTCCCCATATAATTTAAGGATGTGAAGTTTAGAGGGCCTGCTCACATTTAGGGGAGCTTGATACATGTGAGGAACCAGGATTTTACAGCAGAGGTATCTGTAGGAGTGCTGAAAGAAGAATAAAATGCTCAACAGGCTGGAAGCTAACATTTAGTTGCATTCAGACAAGAAGTGTACAGTAATTTTAATCAGTAACAAAAATTAGCTGTTGAAAGCAACATGTCAGAAGCAGTCTGGGGATTGACTTTTCATCACTGAATTTTGGAAAAATTGGTCCATTCTGAAAAAGGTGCTCAAGAGCCTATAAAACAAAATCAGTGTGCAGCTTTTGGTATTATATCATGAAACCAAATTAAACCAGAGCTCCAAGACCTCTCCTTGTCCCGTCTCATGGTATGGGGGTTTGACCTAGATGATCTTTAAGGTCCCATTCTAGGATTCTGTGACCTGTTTTGAGACAGAGAATAAATGCTATTCTCTCTATGCCTTCCAGTTGTGCTTCCACTCTGCATACCATCGTTCTTATTTTCTTCTTACTGATGATTACTCCCACAGCTCCTCACAGATACTGATGAGTGACTGCATGGAAATGCCTCCCAGGGTGTGGGACGTTAGAAAATGTTTGAGCAGCCTCAAGGAGGAAAAAGTGTTAAAGTAGTGCTGATTAGGGGAAGAATGGCAGGGTGGAGGGGGGATTTCAGAGCCCCTTGCTGTTGCTGTATTCTTTCCTTTGCTTCCTTTGTTCCTCCTTTGCTTCCTTCTTTGTTCCTTCCATTGCTTGGATTTTATTTTGGAATAGCCCTTGGATTATCAAGATTATTTTTCCTCTGTTAAGAAAACAAATAAGTCCTTTATTGACAGAAAAAAATGCAGTGTATATTTCAGTTGTATTGAAGGAAGAGCAGTTATGTAGAAGAGCATAGGAGATAGGAGGGGAAAAAACTCTGGAAAAAAACAAAGTCAGCTGTGTCAGAGGAATAGCTTCTTAAACCATGTTCTCAGAGCTAAAGATGTTTTTTATCTAATAATTGGTTTGGTTTATGAATGGGGGTGGGTTTTTTGGTTTTAGAAGGGACTCTGCTACCATGCTGTGTGTTGTGAGAAGTGTCTTTGTGTGCTATGAAGTAGGGTATTTTCTTAGCCATTTGGTTGTTGTTTGTTGGTAACTATTTTACTCAAGAAAAAAACAAACAAGCTTAACAGAAAATCATTCCAGATGGTTATTGTGTTTGGTCTTGGTTCTTTTTATATTGCCTAACAAATTACTGATGAAAGGAAGTGCTCTTTTCCCTTCACCTTTCCTGATCTCACTGTGATAATGTTCTCCTTTTTCCTCCCAAAACTCTCAGTCCTAGAGCTGTAATGTATGTGGCTTCCTGCCCTGAAAATTCTCCTACCTGTGCACTTGTTGTCTCGTTGCTCTAGGTCCTTTTCCTCCTGTATGTCCTTCCACTCCCTACCCTCACAAGTTTTTTTTTTACCCTTCCCACTGGCCCTTCTGCTGCTGTCCATGCCACCTGTTTGTGTGTTACAGCCTTAGTGATATGTTAAACTGTATTGGGGCAGGGAGAATGCAAGGCCACACTCACACTGTAAGGAGGTTGAGTTTTGAGACTGGAGGTGGAAGAATAATTCTGGCTATAAGGATCTCGTAGAGACTAACTAGGACCTATGAAAGCAGTCAAGTCTCTGGATTTCAGAAGAGTTCTCCATCTAGCTCTGTGCTTCTACATCCTTAACTCTCCATCTCAGCTTATGACTTCTGTTCCAGTCACTTGTTCTTCTCAACACTTAATTGTGTGCGAGTACAGTGTGCCTGTGGGAAAACATACTGGGCTTTGACTATTTTGCATGGCTATGCAGTGTACAATGATGTCCTGTGCGCACAGGTCTGCTTTTAATTAGCAATGATTCTATCTGAGTTGAAGCAGCATTGAACCATGGTTTGTTCTTTTCAGGGTTTCAAACTATGACATCTTCTGGTATACACACAACCTTTTCTTTGTCTTCTATATGCTGCTGATGCTGCATGTTTCTGGGTAAGTAAATGGAAAATACTGTTCCTTTTCCTGAAGCAAAACCAGAAAGAGCAGTTTCCTTGACTGCTGCCTTTCCCAAGCACAGTGGGCCAAATTTGGGAGAAGATGTCCTCTGGTGTGTGTTTAAATAAAGATCAGGCTGTAGCTTGGAGAATTGTGCCGTAGCCAACTAGCACAAACTTCTTCACTTTCAAGATTATTCCATTTCCATTGCCCAGTGTCTGGTGAGAAATCAAGAAAACATAGTTTCTTTTTCTGCCCCCTCTAACCTGTTTGCTGAGACAAGAATGTGAAGCCAAGTTGCTCATCCTTTGCTTTTTCCTTTCTACTTTCCTTTCTGACTCCAAGGAAGAGGGAAGGAATGGCCTCTCCCTAGTTACCTCTTTCTCTTTGCTTACAAAATTTGCTAGTTTTTCTTCTTCTTTTCACAAACATCAGACAAGTGTTTATGTGCCGTGAAGCTGATGGTCAGATCTGAATCAGGCACAAACTGAGCTCTGCTGCAAGGTAAAGCGTCTTCCAGAAATTATGACGTATGTCTGCGTGGGTTGGGGGCTGGACTAGATGACCTTTAAATGCCCCTTCCAACCCAAACTATTCTATGATTCTGTGAAAATCTGTTCCATTAACATCTCTGAAGTTTCCTCTGTGTATGTAGATGCAGAGTGTAGAGAGAGGAAGGTGTATTTGAATGAGGTTTATTTCTCCATGTCATCAAATACCTACTGAAACACAGGGTGCTTGCATGTATGACACTGAGCACTGCTGCTTAAAGTAAACATGGAAAGGGAATTAGGCCTTGCAAGATCATGGTAGGAATATGTTTTTTAATAAAACATGCAGCTTGAGAAATAATGAGTTCGAAACAATTGAAACTCCTGGACACAAGTCCAGTGTTCAGTGAGTTTGTTAGGGTTTTGGTTTTGTGGGGTTTTTTTATGTCATTTTAGGGGTTTTGTTTTAGGGGTTTGTTTGGGTTTTTTTGGGTTTGTTTTTTTTTTTTTTTCTATGGCATTAGCACTTGTTTAGAGCTGGGGAAGATGGATCTAACCTATTCTCCCCATCTTAGGCCAGGATGAACTTTTTCTAAATTATTCCTGACAGGTGTTTGTCTAACTTCTTTAAAACACCTGCTGACTGAGATCCTCTAACCTTCCTAGGCAATCTGTTCCAGTGATTGCATTTGGGCTTTTTTTCATGTCCAGTTTAATTAGTCTCCTTCGCTGTATTGTCCTTTGCCTGTTGTTTTCCTAAGCAGGTTCCATTTACCAAGTTTGCAAACCAAGGTTGCAGTAATACACCAAGCATTGAACAGGCATATTCTGGTACACAGCCTCCTTAGTACTGAATTACAAAGGTATTCAGTGCAAATCTGAAAGAACTGAGTGTCAGCAGTGGGAGAGGAATGAGTCATGGAGAGTGGGAGTCAGTTCAACTTTAAGATGCCTAAATGTAGGTCTCTACATGTTTTCTCAGTGTCTTTCCCTCTATGGTCTAATGAGTTCTGATAAATACAGCCAATGGAGCCTGAAGAATGCTTCAACTAATTTGCTGTTTCAGAGATCTACACTCAGGTGAGCTGGACTGATTCCTGGCTCCATTAGTGATATTGATAATATCAATAGGAAGTGTCCACAAGTTGCACGAGGGTTAATTTAGATTTGAAATTAGGAAAAATTTCTTCACCAAAAGGGTTGTCAGGCACTGGAACAGGCTGTCCAGGGAAGCAAAAAAGTCACCATCTCTGGGGGTATTTAAGAGATGTGTAGATGTGGTGCTTAGGGACATGGTTTAGTGGTGAACATGGCAGTGCTGGGTTAATGCTTGGACTTTATGATATTAAGAGGTCTTTTCCAGCCTAAACAATTCTGTGATCTCTTTTGAGAATAAAGGACACTTAGATACCCATTCATAGGTGCCCAGATTACTCCTATGTGGGATGTCCTAGAGATTTGCAGACACATGGCCAGTTACTGTACAGAGCAAGGCATCTCCTGTGGCTGAACTGTGCAGGCAGGTCGAATGAGGTTTTACCTGTCTTTGGAGTAAAGTATTTGCACAGTATTGCTGGATTCTTGTTTTGTTTCAAACTGTTGTAGGTATGTTCTTACAGTATCCTCTTTGTAGGTAGCCAACCACTTCTCAGCAATATATAAGGTGATGTGATTCATCTGCCATATGTTAGTGCTTTGTTTGTTCAGTGCAGAACTCAACCTTTCTGGGCACCGATTTTGAGTGTGTAAGACTTGCTTTTCCTTGACAGCTTCAGAAATGGGAGTTACTGAGCTGCTGTTAGCAGGAAGCTTTGCCATCCGTATTTGCCACTCAGTTAGCATGTTTGTAATAGTTTAAATAAACTAGAGATCACTGGAGGGAATGCTCGTGTTTGCAGCTACTCTCAGGGCAATCCTCTTTTGGGATGTGCTGAGAACAGAGAAGCTGTGGGAGCTGCTGGCAGGCATGCACGCAAGGTTCACTGGAAAAATATTGCATGGGCTTTGACTTCCAGCTAAATCCATGAGGCACCATAATATTTATGGAGCAGGGAATGCTAGGGGTATCTGTCACTTTGCCAGTGTGTGGTGACCAGCAGTGATGCCAGATGCAAGTGATAGGCATGGCTGAGCAATAAAAGGAGGCAGGAGCATGGGTGTAGGTGCAAGGACACTTTCCAAACGATTATCCCAGGGTCAGATGTGGAATTTAAGAGTGAGCAGGCTTAACTTCCAAGCTGACATGATTCGCTGGACCATGTAGGAAGCTTGTTACTAGCTGTCAGGACTGCATTTTGGTAGGGAAGACTGCCAGTAGCCTGTCAGAGCCCATTTAGGTTGGGAATGTTGCAGATGTCCTAGTTCTCTTTCTTCTGAATTAAACTCTGTTGCTGCTGCTGTGTATGTTGAGGAGAGGAGGGGGGAGCACATGTCCTTATGTTTGATTGCATACTTGAGCTGAGCCTTCACAACAAGGCTTAGCACTCAGAGGGCATTGTCTCAGTATGCCTCACTTACCACCCAGCACCATCCTCTAGAGGTGTCATTCAGCATTTTTTTTTTTTATATTCTTCCTTGTGGTCTTACTGTCATCAAATCCAGATTTGGAGACAAGTAGTATTTCTGAGGAATTTTACTACTACTGTTATCTGTTCTTTCTCTTTTTTTAATGGTTCATTCATGTCCTGAGATATCCCAGAAAGTCTTAGGTTTCCAATTATTTCTTCAGTGTCTCTAGCTACAGCTTCAAAGTTCTCACTTCATTTTACTGTAAATTTAACTTAGCTTGAGGGAAAAAAAAAGGATGGACCCCATAAAATAATTTGCAAGGAAAGTTCCTTGGCTATCATGCAAGACTTTCTTTTTTCCTTCTATCTATTTGTGTGCAAAGCTGATAAATACCAAGTAGTGGGAACATTCCTGCAGTTCATGATTTGGCAACTTAGGCTACTTCTGCTACAAGATTGCCTTAAAAACAGGGCTTGCTGACTGTAGGGAGGATGAGTGAAAACAGCCTGTGTGTGATTGAATTGGAAATGTGATTATTTAATTTTTTTTTGAAGGCTCCCACAATATTTTCCCACTTTCAAGCAGTATTAAGCTTGAGGCTGTTCAGTGGGGGAGTGCCAAGTGAGCTGGAAAAGTTAAACCTTGCCTCTAGTGACAGAAAGCTCTATTGTTGCAAAGCTTCAATCTCACTGAAAGTCCTGAAGGCAAACGGAATAAAATTTCTAACAGAAGATGAGGCTTGTGACTGCTTTCTAAAGTCCTCTCCAAATGAAGATAAGTTGTTTGTTATTTACTGTTACTTGAGTGTCTAGTATTTTTGTTTTCCTGTAGGGGAGTGCTCAAGTACCAGACCAACTTAGAGGAACACCCTCCTGGTTGCTTTAATCCTAACAAAACACTCCGACAGAATCTGACTGCTCCAAAGGCTTTTGAAGAGGTGTTTCCTGACTATACTACTGAGCCTTTCCCACAGGACCTACCAGTACCAGCACCCTTTGTACAAAACAGCTTTGTGAGAGTTTGTTCCGAGGAACCCAAGTTCCAGTCGCACTTCCCAGAGGTCTGTATGATCCGACATGTCAGGTATTAAAAGCCATGCCAAGCCTTTCAGTCAGCCATAACCACTAATTATTGCTTTTCCAGACCAGATGTTTTAATAATGGAAAATATTATTAAAACCTTTCGAGGCATTCAAAGATTTGGTGGGGAAAAACAATCTGTATTTAACCCTGAAGTGCATTACGATGTAGTGCTTAGAACAGGGAGAGTGAAAAAGTGTCAAGAGATTGGCTGTAATGTTCTTTTTTGAACAACGCCATGAGAGATGTATTGATCGTGCTAAAAATGTGATTTTACAGCGTAGTGTTTCAGAGCAAACATTTATATAGCATTTCGTAAGGTCCTTTTGTAAGCATTGTGTGGCAGTAGTTAATTGAAATAATCAAGCTCCATTTGTTCTCTTTTTTACCATGCGGATGCAAGTCCTAATACTCATTTCTGGGTTGCAGTTGGTTGTGGTTTGGCTTTTATAGTCTGTTGTTTGCAGAAAGGCTTGTTTTATATGTGGCATGGGTAAATGAGTATGATGACAGTGGGGACAGAAAAGCCTTTTCTTTTTCTGTTTTCCATTTTCCTTTTGTTTCTTTATGTTTTGTGGCAGCAGCTTCTTCTTCATCCAAATTTTCTCTTTTCTTTTGAGAAGATGAGCTGGGCTGTACTGGCAAGTAGCCTGAGGAAGCTTGCAAATACGGAGTTCATGAGTCCAAGGCCCACCATTCAAGATGGTCCCATAACAGACCCCACAGGAGTTTCTATTATTGTTGTTTTCTGTTGAACATGTGTGTCCCTTACTAGCTGCAGTGGGAACCCTTTTTCTATGGAGCATGTAATCATACTGAGAAACAGTTAATTCTACATTGAATTCCTCCAACAAAGCTCTTTGGATTGGTATTTTGTTGTGGGAATACTTCTGAATTACAAGCATCAGTGTATATCTGGCTCCATATGACCCACAGGACACCAAGGGGTCTTCTTAGGGGCTTAAGATGCCTGCTTTAGAGCCATTTATGGGAAGGGAGTCATGGAAAGAAATGGCCACTCAGTGTTCTCCTGGCAGCTTTGAAAAATTATTTAGGACTTTTTGGGATTGTGATACCAAGTTTAAAAAAAAAAAAGTCTGTGAGGTACTGAAACTTGCAAGGCTTTTTTTGTGGGAACTAAATACTCTGCTAGTTGCAAGAGATGTTGACGTGTAGCATCAGAAATTGGGAAGGGAGGGAAGATGGATGAGGGTTGATGCCACAGCTCGAATGACTGAGCAGATGTGGAATTAGTACATAAGTCTGCCATAAGCTATTGGTAATTGACCCCTAGGATGGAATTTAGCTGAGCAGCTGCAAATGTCTCCATCTGGAGTAGTCACCCAGGACTCCCCATATAATCAGTTCAGAGAAATGGGCATTTCCAGGGCATTTTCTGTCTAGCATACGCATCTTCCATCGGAGCAAATGGACTGTGATTCAGAAGTGCCCATTTCTCTCTATTGTCTATGATTTTATGCTAGTTTAATATCAACATAAATTCTATAGAACAAGAACACAGCTTTCTTAGGTTTTTACTTGAACCTGAGATGACTATAAGAAGGTAATAAGTTAAATAATATTACAAGTCAGACAGAGTTTTCCCATAGATATTAACCACTTGTATAGTACTCCAGTACGTGCTGTGTCTTTCATTGCTGAAACCAGCTGCAATCTAACTACATAAAATCAGAATAACATGGTAGTAAATGAGGTCATTAACATTTTTTTGCTGATGAGTTTTATGGTTGAAATTGCTTGTGCTTGTGGGCGATGCTGCTGGTTAGACCGATTAAGGCTCCGGAACATTCTTGGGTTTCTGCACGTAGAGAGGCGTGGATGTTAGATGTGAAGTGAGATCCTGCAGGCACTCATGTAGTTGTGAAAATAGAGAACAGGAAGTTAAAAGTCATTGAGGTAACATATTTTTGTTCTTCCTTAGACCTGGTTCTGGATTTCTGGACCTCTATGCTTGTACTGTGTGGAGAGGCTGTACCGCTACATCCGCAGCAACAAACCAGTCACAATAACCTCAGTAATAAGCCACCCTTCCAATGTCCTTGAAGTCAGGATGATGAAAGATGACTTTGAAGCAAGGCCTGGTCAGGTAAGTTGATGTGCCCCTAAAAAATCACTGTGCTTTCTCATAAGATTGTCTGTAGGGGTGACTGTCACTTTATAAGTACTAGCCCATCACTGAATTCCTTGAATGTATCTTTTCTATCATTCTTTTTCAGTATGTCATTCTCCACTGTCCAAGAGTGTCCGCCCTGGAAAGCCATCCGTTCACTCTTACTATGGTAAGAAATAGTGTTCTTTTTGGTACTTTCTCTTTTATTATATTTGGTAAGCAAACGGTCTTTGTTTCTTTCAAGGTGACAGTTCTCTCCAGAAGATCTCATGTTTCATTTATGAGGATACCAATGAATATGAAATGGCATGATTATTACGTGTGACACTACTCAATACATATTTAATTTTCTCCACTGTTGAGAAAATGATAATGAGAACTTTTTTCAAAGTCTTCCATAAGTGAAAAATCAATAATAAATAAATCAATAAAATCCATGTGATTTTGATAATTCTTTTATAAAAGAAGTTTCAGCCGTATTTCTAGACCTTAGCGCAGAATGAGCACAAATTTTTATGAGCTTTTACCATTTCTTTTTCCATGCGAAGACATTTCTACAACTGCCTTTTCCAAAGTTAGGAAAACATCAAGTTTAAAAAAATAAGTTTCTAAAATTGTCTTCTGCTTTATTTTTATATTAAGATATATCAACGACTCAAAGTGATATACCGGTGAGGTCATACAATACTAGAATTACTACTTACTCTATTCAATTGGTCTAGAATGGGAACTGAAACCTCTAGAGACAGACTGAAGTAATATGCAGTTGTGTATAAATAGACCTGAAGTTCTTCAGTAGTACACAGTGCAAAGACCTGGGAGATTCTGCTAAAAAATCACTGTACCGACTGGCTATATTATTACAAAAGCAGAGTCTGAGGTTGAATGTTAGTGGCAGCCTTTTCCTTCCAAAGGGAGTAAATGCTTTTGGATTCCCTGAATTGGACATTCTTCAAGAAAACTGTGGAGATAAATGTTCCTGTTTGATTTTTTTCTTTGGACTGATAACTGATACTTTATCCCTATGGAGTTATAGCTAGTGCTATGGAGCAATTGAGATGTTTTAACGCTACCTGAGAATCAGAGGGCACAACTAGGTCCAGTTCTTTGGGTTTGTGGGATGTTTCATTTTGGTTTGTTAATTTACTTATCTGTATGCTGAGCCAGGAGTCACAGGGGAACCCACACTAAATTACACCCAAAGTAAATTCTGTGCTGTAAATCTAGGAATGGATCTCATTTAAGGGAAGCTGCCTCTGTATAGCTTAGTGAAGCATTAGTGGCACTTTAGCAAAGTTTTCATGGTTATTCATTTTACCAGTAGAAAGCAGAGGAATGTGTTATTTAATCTGTTGTCAATGGCAGCAGGCACTTTTTAAGACTGTCCTTTGTACAGTGCTTGAAGATAACTTGATAAGGAATGCTGGAAAATTACATGCATATATGAATTTATGCAAAATGGTTTAGTCAGTATTTATTTATATTTTTTTATTACATTAGTGATTAGACCATAAATTTCCAGAACTTAGTTTAAGTCTCGGGTAGCTCCTTCCACTCATTTTGCTCTAGCATACCTATATTGAATAAAGTTAGAGCTGGTCTGTACCAGTGGGCACATCCTATTTCAACATTAATCTCAAACCATCATGTTTCTAATTTCTCGCTGTCCATCTCAGTTGAAATTAATATGATGGTAATAATTTGATCATTATTAGTAGATTCACTGTTTGGAAACTGGGCCTCTTATTATAAAGATTTAGTCTTCTTATATTAGGACACTGCTAAAACAATGGATTTTGTGGTTTTAATTTTTAGAAATAATGTCAGCAAAAATATTTGGTTTTATTTCAGTAGTCTCTTTGATAAAACTTCTTATTTGTTATGATGAGAGTTTTTGTCAGAGAAGAGAAGAGACACAGACCTACTGGATGAGGTCATAGGATGAAGTTGAATTAGATGTCAGATTCCTTGCATGAGTTGAGGATTTCATCCAGTATTTAAAATGGCATAATATGACAATGCATGCTATGAAAAATTATTTTTGCACATGAACTTCTAGAGCCAGGAGCTCTGGAAAATAGATCTCTTGAATTTGAGTACTCTTAGTGAACATAAATAAGTCACTTATATACAGATAATGTGCAGTATCTTTCCAATATGTAAGTGTAGTTGATAAAGTACAGTTTGTGTAAGTTTTACAGCCATGTATTAAATATCTAACATTAAAAATAGCAATTTCCACTCATGCACTATGCATTGTATTTTAGGTAAGTAATACTAGACCAGGCAATTTCTGTTCATGCTCAATGTTTTACACTTTAAAGTGTGGTGATATCCTTCAGCATAGCAGCATATCCTTCAGGATCACACGTATATTCTAAATATTACAAGATATGAAGTTATCACTGATTTGCTGCAAGCATATTTTGCTGCAACATTAACTGTACTGGAGAAAGGCTGTCATTGGATAAATTATTTTTACAGCATAATGAGGATTCTGAGTGTCTAGATTTATGATAATCTTTTTACCCAGCCTAAGCAGGGGACACATTTCCATGTCTTTCTAGGTCAGAGAATATGCTGTGGGCTGGTGTCCTGCTTAGAAAGCTTTTTTGTTGTTTAATATGATGCCAGCTAGGGGATGATGCTTCTAGAATGTGTAGGCAAAAGCTTAACTCAGTCATTTTTCCACTCCCATCTGACCTACTTGTAGTTACCAAGCAAGCTGGAACACTACTGCTGCTTCTTTTGTCAAATGATCGTAATCCCTGGGTTATTTTTTGAGATTGGTGATGGGCTGGGGGGCTTAGATCCACAGCAAGAACATCATGCAGGGGGTGTGTGTGGCCTCAGGTACTGGAAGTGCAGTGCAGCAACAACTGCTGGGGGGGCAAGACTGCAGTCTTCTTCCTGGTGCTATTGTCCTGCTTAGAATCATAGAATACATTGGTTGGTAAGGGACCTCTAAGGGCCACCTAGTCCAACCCCCCTCATGCAGTAGGCAGGGACATCTTGAACCAGTTCAAGTTGCTCAGAGCCCCATCCAACGCAGCCTTGAATGTTTCCAGGAGTAGGGCACCTGCCAGCTCTCTGAGCAACCTGTTGCAGTGTGTCATCATCCTCATTGTAAAACATTTCTTCCTTATCTCTAGTCTAAGTCTACTGTCTTTCAGTTTAAAACCATTATCCTGTGTCCTGTTGCAACAGGCCATGCTAAAAAGTCTGGCCCCAGGCTCTGTGTCATGTCCTGTTCACACTAGTGAAATACCTCACTGTGCCTGGAGCATGCTTAAGAGACAAGAAATGACCATTTCAGGCATATCTTTATACTCCTAAGTGTAGTAATAACCTTAAGTGTAAAGGAAGGGGTGAGTCAGCGTGAAGGAGTTGTAGAGATATTTTACTAGTCCCTTCCCTTCTCAAAATTGTGTAATATTTACAGTTTAGCTCAGTTTCTTATGTAACACCAGGGTGGAGGAACACACAGGGAGGCTGTGTAAAGGCCCTGAACCCACTCCCATTCCGCTCTGGCAAAGTTCCCATGTGTTTTGCTCAGAGCCAGAGGGAGCTCTGAATTGTAACCAAGTGAGCATAAAGAGGCTTTGTTGTTTTTGCGCCCTGCCTTTAGGTGCCTTACATTGATAGGGTCCCCTTGAGCCCTCTGCTCTCCAGAACTGAAAGCTGACCAGTCACAGCTCTCTCAAACTTTCTTTGTGGGCCATGTGTTCTGGTCCCATCATTATCTTCGTGGCCCTTGCTTGGACTCTCTCCAGTATGTTCATGTCTCTCTTGTAGTGAAGAACCCGGCACTGGACACAGGTCTTGAAGAGTGGCTTCACCAGTGCTGAATAAAAAAGGAGCATCACCTACCCCAACCCTCTGGTAGTGTCACTTGTACGTTCTGAAGTTCAGACGCTTGGAAATACCAGTTTTCTCTCATTATCAGTGTGGTCTCCATTTTTGAAGTGTGCTTCTACTGGTTTTTGTTCACTAGTGACTTTGTGCTCACCAGTGTGACTCCTTGTCCTTGGGAAGTCTGGGAAAGGTAATGAAGAGATGGCCCATCATTTGGGATTCCTGCAAGTGACCTGCTGGACTGTTCTAGGTAGTGCATAGTGGGCCACTCACTTCATAGTGCCTTCATTGCTTCATTTCAACAAAAAGTTTTCTTCTTAGCACGTTTTATGATTTTTTTTCACTGATTTTTTTTTTTTTACACAACTGTATATATATGTTACTGTGCTGTGTAAGACACTGTGAATAACATTTTCAATCCAGTATGCCCTCATGTCCAATTTACTTATTTTAGGTTGGGCATTATTGCATCTTAGAATTGAATTTGAGCAAAACACATTCAATTCCAAGATATTTTCATCTGTAGTGAGGAGAATTACATTCTTTATATAAACACTTTAGTTGAGTGTTTGTAAATGGACAGATTACTTTTGTGTGCGTTCCTCTTGATGAACTCTTTAAAAGAGATGTCTTCAGATCAAGTACAAGATATGGTCTGGAGATCTGGTCATCCAGAGAAACATGCTCTGCTTCCTGAGACTGACATTTCCTTACACTTTCTGGAGGAAAGTGGGGAACTCATCTGCTGTAGAATGCAATTTAAATGTAATTGTCTAAATCAGTCTTTAGAGCCCTTGAAAAAGAAAACAAACATTATTGATAGTAAATGTCTAGTAGTAAGGATGGTCCTTCATTCCAGTTCATATATCCAAAGCATTGCTTCCACTCTTTAGTATGCAAAGCCTAACGTCTTATCAAAACTAAGAAAAATAGTAGTTCATGGAGATTCTAGTTTTGTTGGGTTTTTTTTTTTTTTTTTTTTTACATTTTGGAGAGTGTTTGTTTCCTTTGACATTGTTCTGGTAGTTCTTCATTTCAACCTGGAGGAACAAGAAGAGTCTACAGCTTGCCACTTATGGCAGTATTGTTTTTTTTTCCATCTCCATCATACATTTTACCAGTGGTGTTGAGTTCCCTCTCTTTCCGAACACTTAACTGTATTACTGATGATTTGCAGCAGCATGAATCCATGACTGCATGCTTCCTTTTTTTTTTTTT
>VZRR01009441.1:1383784-1427396 GCA_013398015.1 Oreocharis arfaki
TTTTTTTTTTTTTTTTTTTAGCTAATGAATGGCTTCAGAAGCAGAGTCCTATTTCATATATAAGTTAGTGTCTTAAGTCATTTGTCTGCTGTGTTTCTGGAATTTCTTGCATTAGCAAGCTGTGATTAATAGTAAGCCTCATGGAAATAGCCTTATGTTTTGCAGATTTTAAGTGCTTCAGTAGATGTTCTGGATTCACTCATCATGTCTCTGCTGAATCCACTACTGAGTCAAAGCACAAACTCTCACAAGCTGCTGTTTGGACCACTTGGCTATGGAAAGACTGGTGTCCACTCCCAGCAGCTCATAAAACTTGGTAACCTTGTTATTTCAGTAGTGTTGGTTTTCTTGTGGCAAAGAAAGGTAGGAAACAATTACATCACTTCATGTGGAACTTAGACTGTAACAGACCTTGGAATAAGGACAAGGCTAAGAGGTGAATCCTTCTAAATTTGGAGATGGCTCAGATCTGAGGTTTGGTTTGGGAAAATTCTGTTTTGCAACAAACATCCATAAGTGCAGGATCAAATAATCTCTTATTCCTAAGTCTTGACAGCTTTGGGTGTCACTGGCTGCTGTCATGCTACTGCTTCCCTTTGGAGCTATAGTCTGAATATCCTGAAGTTCCCTTTGATGACTGTTTTTCTTTTCAGTTGACACATACGTGTCTCAAGATACTCCCGTCGGTACTTAAACACAGGTGGCATACATAAACACTCGTTAGGCTTTTTCTGTGTCTGTATAAGACATTCTCTGCATATCCATTGATTAGTAGCTTCATGAGATAGAGTTAAAAGAGACAGGTGGCTTGGAAGTGGCACATGTGAAGCAAAAGCTCGAAAAAAGCCACAGCAAAGATCCCAGCCTTGAGACTCCCGGGCTTTATGAAATACCTGCTTTATTAATAGTGTGGGGGTCTGCTTCGTCAGATCCTCCAAAGGGTTTTGGCTCTTCATTCAATGTTTAGATCCCAGTTCTGGTAACAGGTAAGCAGTGATCAACTACCTGCAACAAGTGGTTTGAAACATTCTTTGCAACTAGAAATTTTGTTACAGTGTGCTCTGACCTCCCCTACTTCAGTGCTGCATTTAATCTGCTCTTAAATCCCATTGAAGTAGAAACTGGAAGACTCTGGTGATAAAAAGCTCCAAGAAGTTCTGCCCTTTTGCTGGTTCTCCATCTTTTCGAGCAAGATGGTTAATTTGAAGCAGATCACATCAGGAGGATTTCCAGTGCAACATCTTCCTTTCCTTCCACATACAGTTCTGTATGAGTAAGAAAACTCCAGAGGGAAGATGGTATGTGTGCTTGTTTTTTAACAAGTCAAAGCTGAGTTTTTAGGAGAGGGTAAGTTTGCATATGCAGATACTCAGATCCACTAAAATCCAAATATAAATTATTGAGGGAGAATACTTGCTTGATTAGTATCCAAATTAGTAAACTGACACTGACTCCCCAGCAGAGAAACTCTTAAATCCATTAACCATCTCAGAGTAGGTAGAAGAATTACCTGGAAGAGGTTTCTGAAAGTACATGACAAGTTATATACTTTACCTAAAAAGTTATATACTTTACCTCAGAGCTATTACTTAATCATAGATTTTTTACCTCTAAGGGTTTTGTTTAGGTTTGGTTTGGTTTTTTTTTTTTTTTTTTTTTTTTTTTTGTAGATTGACTTTTCCTCGTTACCTCTGCACCTGTGTTTAAGTCCATTTGGTGTCTGGATTTAGACATGATGGATTACAAGGTGGTCACCTTGATCTGCACATTTTATGGTTTTGGGCCCGATTGCTTGTCAGAAAAGTCTCAGCAAATAATACATGAGTATAAACAACATCAAAAGTAGCGCATTTGCTTTCGTAAGAGAAAACCAGTGTTTTGTAGGCCCAGAGTTGTCTTTATCCCTGAATAATCCAGGGTTCATTTAAAATCAGTGAAGATCGTAACAGTCTAGCAGAGATATTTTAGCTCTAAGCTTCTTTTAAGCAAGAAATTTTGTTTTGCGTAAGGAGATGATAGAGAAACATGTGCCCTGCACTGTAAACTTAAGAAATAAACTATCCATAACAGGAAAAGCCCAGGGGCCAGATTCTGAAATACTTCATAAAAAAATGGAGAAATTGTTGGAAGGTTGCCTGAGTAAAAAGTATGTAAGGACATCAAGAGCTAAGTTCATACTGTCAGATAAATACAATAAAAACAAAATCTAACATGATGACATTCTAATAAGATTTGTTAAATATCTTGTGCAAATAGTTATGAAACTTGTCTTTATGAGGTGATTTGCAGAGTGTTTAGGGAAATTGTGAAGTATCTTGCTGGCAAACTAAAGAAATCCCTAGAGCTTGTCTGCTCTTCACAGAAGTAGAATATCTAGCAGCTGTTTGATGAAGAATTTAAGTAAAACAAAAATAGAATAGATTAATACTGCAGATGTCTTTAGTACTTCCTTAGACTTGTTTGTTTGGTTTGGGGATTAATAGTTGTGGGGTCTGTATAAAAACACTACGTAAACCCTGACTTTTATTTAAACTTTCAAATCTGACTCTTTTGGGTGAAGAGAACACAGAAATCGTTGCATTCGAGTTCACTAAATCCCAAGTTCTCCTTCAGCAGGTAATTTAAACAGAAGGTGGCAGACCCCTCTAATAAGCAGAGTTTGGGGTTTTTTGATTCAATGAAAGTAAATTGACAGTACATAATAAGCATCTACTGACTCTAGCAGAGAAATGTGTTTTCTCTCATCAGGGATAGTGCTTCTAGTTTAGCTGCTAAGTCAGGTTAGAGCAAGGTCTAGGAACTGCAGGAGAACACCAGAATAAACAAACAAACAAACAAACTCCCCAACCCTCTGCCTCCTCCAACAAACAAACAACAAAAACAAAACCTGGGCACAATCTTTAAACATGAGTACAGTTAACATGTGGACAACATATTAGAGGAAATTCAGGGCCTTGTCTCTTGCTGTCCTAAAATTAAGACCATCTGGCTGGTGGGGCTCTCTGCTTTAGCCTGGCAAAGTACAGTGCCTGCTGGTAGGGGAGTTCAGAGGGACACAGGGTTCCTCAAGGTGGTGCTGATCTGACTGGAAAACCTCTTGACCCTTTGATGGCTCTTTCCATGAGTGTCCCACACCACTGGGAGCCAATTATCATGAGTCTGGAGGTGGCCCATAGTTTTGCTTGGGCATGATGGGACCTTTTGTGTTGTTCAGTTTCCTTGTCCTATGTTTGTCAGCTCCGTGCAGCGTTGCTTGGCAATGCGTCTGTGTATGCTTGGAGAGGCAGCCTTGGGCAGAAGCATTGTTCTTCTGCTTTTTATTCCTTCAGGGACAAAGGCTTGCATCCTGAGCATCTTGAAAAGTTGTGATTTGTCTTTTTCCCCCGAGCCAGCAACTTGAGATGTGTAAGTTATATAGGCTGAATACAGCTGGGATTGAAACAGTTTTATTTACTCTGTTATAGAGAGGTGGGCTTGGTGATCCCAATGGGTTCCTTCCAACTTGAGCATTCTATGACTCTGTGATGTGTAATGTGCCTGCTGGGGTGAAAGGGTAGTCAGCAAGTTTTTTGCCTTGGTTGAGCTGCAGAGGAAGGGAAGTGCTGAGTAGTCGGTAAAAGTGTAAGTGCATCCTTAGCAGCAATAGAGTAGCAGTTGGACTATTAGAGCCCTGCTAGAAAACAAATAAAGAAATTTTATATTGTATACTCAGCAATTTATTTATTTTATGCTATATTGTGTGTATTTTACGAGTATTGGTCTATATACAATCCTAAGACAACATTATGTTAAAAATTTGCATTTTCTTGTGGTGTGAGAGTGAAATAGAGGAACAAATAGATTTTATAGATAGGAATCTCATCGATTGAGACCTAAAGAAAGCAAAGATAATTTTTTTAACGCTGAGAGTAATGTAACAACTGAGATTGCAGGGAGTGAATTAGCAAATGCTGAACTACAGCCTCATGGTAATTTTTTTGCCTGGGTATGTGGTTTGTGTTGCAGAGGAAGTTAGACCCCAGATGACCAGAATGATCCTTCTTGGAACTGCAGCTGCCCAGTGATGCATCCTGTAGTGTTATGGTGTGTTTTTTCTGCTAGCAAGAGTGCAGGTGTCTGAGGTTGTACAGCAAGGAGTATATGGCAATGGAAAGTGAAAAGTGTTTGGGATCTGTTTCTGCAGCTGCTTGCTGGGCTGCTTGCTGGGAGTTGGCCCTACTATGGAAAGGCTCTGGTTGGAGCCATGGGTGTTCGAGGCATGGTGGTCTTGCCTTGATCATCCAGGCACCCTTGATACTTAAATCATGCTCCATGGTTAGGATTTCCCCATGTTCGAGATGTTATGATGTCTGCCAGTTAAATTAGGATAGCTGTAGGGCCAAATCTCTGACAGGAAAAGCTTTTAACCAAAATCTGATCTGTAAAATAACACGAAACAAAGAAACAAACAGAGACGTTTTAAAAAATCTCCAAGCCTTTGAGGCAGAAATGTGTTTAAAAGAATAACTCCGCATAGTAACTTTTTTTTCCTCTGAAATTTGCTTCTTACATGATTAATTTGTTAAAATAGGGATAGCCCAGTGTTACAGAGTTCACCTCCTATGAGTCAGACTGAAGTCTAGCTACTATTTTTTGGCTACCTTTATATAGCATGCCTGTGTTTGTCATCACTCCTCTCCATTTTCTGATGTCAGAATGAATCGTTTTAGGAATGTTTATGTCAGTTCTGCATGAAACCAGACAAGCTGCAGTTTACTGAGCTTCCAAGGTTCACATTTTCTTGTCAGTTGACAAAGTTGAAAACCTTTTATTTCTTTTTTCTCTTTTTAATTTTTTTGCCTTTTTCAGGAGAAGAAATACATTGGTTATGTTTAGTTCTTCTTTTTTTCCCCCTCACTTCTGCCTCTTTTCCAAACATGCCAAGTCTCTAATGTATTTCTCTTGGTCTGGGTAAGGGTTCATTGAGTCTGGAGCAAGGATGGACTGATGAATCAGGATTTGCAGTGCCGCTGGTTCACTCTGGCAGGCAGGACCACAGAAACAGGGTCTCTGCACTGTTTACAGTCCCCCTCAGGATATCTGCAAATCCATATTAGGATCATATCATGGCTTTTTATTCAAAATGAAAGACCTCTTTGAAGGAGCTTCCTTTTATGTAAACAA
The DNA here is from genome assembly GCA_013398015.1 of Oreocharis arfaki. Taxonomy (NCBI): domain Eukaryota; kingdom Metazoa; phylum Chordata; class Aves; order Passeriformes; family Paramythiidae; genus Oreocharis; species Oreocharis arfaki. Next base: position 1,388,948 of record VZRR01009441.1, read on the forward strand.
ATCCTGCAACGAGCTTTTTAATTCCCCTAATCAGACACTTTGTTCTTCCAGCTGTAGCATAGATCTTCTTTGCAATTTTGTGCACTGTTCAGGCCACCTACTGCAGCACCAAGCTCAGAAGGTGATGTTTGCTGTGGTGCAGTTTACTTGAGAGCAGTATCTCCACTGAACCTGTGAGGAGCTTTATTTGCAGAGCCGCTGGGGGTATGTAACTTGGGCATCCCTTTCATCTCCTCTCTTCTGATAACATATTCCTCAGTGTTATCCTGGTGCCTGCATTAGCATTTCCGTGACAGCCAGTAATCAAAACTTAACACCTCTCTAAAGAGGCTTCACAGTTCTTGTGGTAGAGGCGCACATAAGAACTGTAAACATTTAGGAATTAACCTTCTATTTTCTTGCTGGTTTGCTGTTGTCTCACCGCACTGCCTGCACCCCAAGGCCTAAAAATAGTGTTTTAAAATATTGAATAGTATTTAATAACATTAAAATAATTTCAATAATGTTTGTCCAGTTTCTTGTTCTGGACAGGATTTTTGACTGGGAGTAGGTAAACAGTGATGTTAAATATTCAGGGTACTCTGAGCTAGAAGCACAGATGTTTGTAACAGATTTTTCAGTTGCTTTATGCTGGGCTCTCATGCACAGATTTCTCCACTGCTCATCGTTGTGGGCAGATTTTTCTGCCGGTGTAGAATCATAGACTCACATCGGTTGGAAAAGATCTAACCCAGCACTAACCCTAAGCACCACATCTGTATGAACACTTCCAGGGATGGTGACTCCACCACTTCCTCAGACAGCCTGTTCCAATGACTGACCAGTGTTCTGGTAAAGAAATTTTTCCCAGTACCCCATCTAAATCTCCCCTGGTGCAGCTTGGGGCCGTTATACAGTGGGTATAAAGTAGAACTGCTATGATGTAACAGTAATTAGTTTGCTCACTTTGCATTCATATAAAAGCAAGGCAGAGGACAACAGAGGGCCATGATCACAATATAAAATTGTTAAATAAAATACATTTCAAGTATGTATTAATCTAGTAGTGCATTATAAATTATTTAAATTATTCAGTTTATTAAAATTATCATCTAAATTTTATCTTGGCATAGAGACAGATAGTAGAGCTACAGTTACTGTGAATATAATTGATTTGGTGGTTTCTAAGCATTAAGTTCTCCAGGGATTGTTGCAAAATCCCTGTGTGATAACTTGCATTTGCATTCCAAGTTAGCTTGAAGAAAAAAAGGAAAAAATATATAAAAAGTTCAGGTTTTATCAAGATGTAGAACTGCCTGTATTCTCTAAATTTTGGCTACATATAAAATACTATAATTTTGTTGACTGTGAAAATATATACAAAAATAGGCATTGGAAACTGAGGAGAATCTTCCATCTCACTTAATGCTAAGAACATAGTTTGGTTCCTCTGAGGGTGTAAATCTGCACAGCTCTATTAAATTTAACAGAATTCCTTTGGCTTCCAGCTGTTTTTTGGAGAAGGGCCAAATGCTAGCAGATAACCTGATTAATGTAGACATTCATACCTGTAAAATCTTTCACTTGTTGAAGGTATAGGTCACTTGAGGTTAGAATAAGATGAATATTACTTCATGTAATTACAGTATCTTCAACAGTTAATTTGTGTATCATAGCATTTTAATCAAATGAGTGCAGCAAACAAGTTCAAAATGTGGAAAGAACTACTGAACAACACTTTTGACCTTCAGTTTAATGATGTCTACTCCCTTCTCATTACAGATTATTCAAGTTACTGATTTCCCTTTTTGGAAAACAAGGTTAATTTAAGGAAAAGGACCTAAGATAAAGTTCTTTTTTTGTTTGTTTGTTTTAAGATTGACTAATCTTTATAATTTTCCACTAGGCAGTATACTGGGTAATAAAGGAAGAGTAAGAGGCTGCATGTAGCCCTCAATGTAGTACAGTGGATTGTTTCTTAGGGCTCCCAGGTTAAAAGCAGCAGGGGGAAATCCAAATGTTATTTGCCAAAACACAGTTTCCTAGCAATTTTAATTGGTTTGTTCACAGCTTCAGAGAGGGCATGATACATTTCTGAGGCCACTTTGGCACACTTTTATTTAGCCAAGGCAATAACCCCAGGTACTAGTAGGTGGTGGGAGCTGTCTGACTGGAAAGGAGCTCAGCAGAGAGTGGCCAGGGCGTCCTGGTGACCACCAAGTTGACCATGGACCCACAATGTCCCCTTGAAGCAGAGAAAGCCAGCGGCTTCCTGAGCTGTATGAGGCAAGGTGTTGCCAGCAGATGGAGAGAGGTGACTCTTCTCCCATCAGCGATACATCTGGAGCTCTGTGTCCAGTTCTGGGCTTCCAGTACACGAGAGACATGGATGTATTGAAGCACAAAGAATCGTGAGGATGATTAAGGAACTGGAGCATCTCTGAGTATGAGGAAAAGCTGAGAGAGCTGAACTGAGGGACAGGTGAAGAAAACAGTGTTAATGTCCTTAGACACCGGTGACAGGACAACACAAATTGATATACAGGAGGTTTCACCTGGACCTAAGAGAAACCCCACTTTTCTCTGAGGGTGGCACAGGTTGCCCAGACAGGCTCTGGAGTCTCCATCCTCGGAGACATTCAAAGCTCAGCTGGACACTGGCCTGAGCCACCTGCTCTTGCAGACCCTGCTCTCGCAGGGGGATTGAAGTAGCTGATCTCTTGAGGTGCATTCTAGTCTCAGCTATCATATGATTCTGTGATTTCATGAAGGTTAAATATATGAGAGAATATTTTCATTGCATTTCATTACACATTCCCAGTGGTCTATTAATAACACAGGAAAATTTACCCACTTTCATGATTAAACTTCAGGAAAAACTGTCTTTGAATATTTCTTAAGCTGCTGGAATATATTCTCCAACAGTCTGGAAAAAGCCACTGTTTGGAGTCTTAATTGTGTTTACAGAGATGAAAGAGGTAAAGTAAGTATTCTGTGCAGGAAAAAAATGTGAATACAAATTTCGAAGTTAAAATTACAGGCATATAGGAAAGTCTGAAAGTCAGAAGAGGCCTGTGGATATCATCTGGTTCGACCTTCTGGTGCAAGGGCTGTAGATAAGGTTATTCAGGGTCATGGGAAGCTGAATTAGCAGTAGAAATTGTACTGTTTCCCTGGCTGCCTATTCCATGATGCAGAACACTTTTCTTATATCCAGATGAAATTTCTCCTGAAACAACTTGTGCTCCTGGTTTGTTGTCTTGTTGCCATGTATGGTGCTGAAGAGAGAGAGCATCATCATCTTTTCTATAGCTGTTTTTCCGTTATTGGAAGACAGACATCTCACCAAACCTTCTCTTCTATGGGTTACCCAAGCACATTCCCATACTGACCCCTCTTTGAATGTCAGGTTATCTAATCCTCTCACTGCTTTGGTGGCGCTTTGTTGGATCACCTATGTTATTTCTCTCTTTTAAGCTGGGGGAAATTCACTCCATGTAGCCCAGATGGGCATGTTTCTTCTGGTTAGATTTAGCAGCACAATGTGATTTTTCCAGAACTTTATGAGGGTGTCTCATAGCTAGTTATAAGTATCAAAATAGGTTTCCTAAAGTCTAAAGAGAAATAAATCTCACTTTTATTGGAAAATTTTTCAGGGTAGTGCAGAAGTGTTAGTCATAAGGATGATGTAAAGTATAACAGGTTTGAACCTCTTCTGGCTGGAGACAAGGGGTATTCTGCCATTAACTTCATGGAAGTAGGGAATGACAAACGATTTTATAGAAGATATGCTGACCTGGATCTGTGGATAGTTGGACTAAGAAAATCAGTCAACCTCCTGTGAAACACAGAGAGCCCTGGGGCAGCCCAGAGTGAAAAATAAACCCTGCAGAAGCATCCAGGAGAACAGAGCTTTTTGCTGCCAGTATACAACTTCCCACCTGTGAGGCTGCTTACCTGCTTCTGTATGGAGAATTAGTCTTGATATTTTTGTTGAAAGGTACTACAAGAAGACATAGCAAACACTGGCCACATTGTGTGACGTTTGTCTGCATCCCTCCCTTGATGCTGTTATTCTGTGAAGGCTAAGACTTGCTGAAATAATTGGGACTGTGGGTTTCTGTAGCTCATTTTTATAGAAAAACTTTGAAGATTATAAGGACTTATGTATAAGTCTGTCTAGTAATCAGTAGTCGTAAAAAGAGTGCTCTTCCCCCTCAGGATAACAGAGTGAGGAGCTGGGACTTTGTGTTCCCTGTTTAGGTTTGCCAGGATGTAGATAACACTAACCTTTTACCTGTGTCTGCTGCTAAATACAGAACTGATAGGCACTGATTCTCAGCCCCGAGGTCAGTGGTTTCACACTGCCCAGAACAGATTATCTTGGGAACACTAATGGCAAAGGTCCAGAACAGAGCCAAAAAATGTCTCCGTTAGCTTGGTGCATGAGTATTTGGTGTGTGGATTCTCTACCTGGGCCCCTTTCATTTATAATATAGATATGTTCCTTGAATTTAAGCTTTCCTTCAGAACTTCTGTCTATCTTTAGTAGTAGAAAAAAAATAAGGAAAGGGACAGAGCATCATCTATTGGGTATTGGTTTCATGATAGAGCTTGGATCAAGCATTAACAGTTTCTAAGGAAGGGATCAAAACTCAGGAGTAATATCTGTTATCGAAAAAGAAAGCAGTGGTGTTGGTTTATAGAAGGAAAGTGAAGAATCTTTTCTTGAGTGATAGTTGCTTGTCCTGTTTATGTAAGCAATGATTTGGTATATTGGCAAAAGCTATCCAGGCAGTGCATTTGAAGTGTCACTCTAGCTAGCAAGGAGTGAAACTGAGGGAGGTCCTTAGTCCTTGACTGGAGGTTTTTATATGCATGGTGTGGATAAGATTTTAAGTGATGACATTCCTGTGTTGATAGTCACAATCAATAGCCTTGAGGTGAGGGCAAATGTGTAGAGTGAGAGAATGGTGGCTGCAAAGTGATTTTTATGATAATGCCATGCAGTCTGGTGCTTTTCCTTTGCCAACTGTAAGCTCTTGTGAAGTGCAGCAAAATCTCAGTTTCCATTTAGAAGAAGGCATCAGTTGTATGAGAATGATCAGCTTGAAAATGTGGGCTTTGACATTCAAGAAGCAAAAGTCTCAAATGCCTTAAGAATGATGGGGCAGTTCCTGATTTTGAATGACTTGTCAATAGTAGAGGAGTATTTCCATTCTATTACTGGTATCCTTGCTGAGTACTGCTTAGTGAAGTGGCTTTTCCAAATCACACCCTCAAGCAAGCATCCTGACTCCTCCGGGATCAGAAGAAGGGGTTAAGTCTGAAGGGTACTAGGCATGCTTGGCTTCCCCAACTGTATTGATGATAGACTTGCTTTTTAAAGGGTACAGCTGCTGGTGTGGCTGCTCAGGAATGACCTATTTACACTGGGTTCTGTCTTAACAACTGTACTTGGAATGCATTTTGTTATTTTTTTGTTACTCAGAAGTGGTGCTTAATATATTTAATATTTTTAGTGCCCTACAGATACCAAAGCAACGTTTGGGGTCCACCTAAAAGTAGTAGGAGACTGGACAGGTATGTAGAAAAACAATTCCTTTTCAGAGACAAATGCCTTTAACCATTTCACTTTCTGGCTTCAGCACAATTGTTCCTTGACTATGTTGTATTCTCACTAGATATTGCTCATGCTTGTTTTTGCAAAGTTGTTTTTATTACATTCTTGATGCAATCCCTGCTTTATTCAGATGTACTATTTCTTCAAATAACATGTTTTTCCAACTACTAACAGATCTTCTGATTGCACTGTAATAATTTTCAGCATTCCTCCATTTCTGCCTCTTTCTCTTGTTTTTGGGTATCCTGCTACCCCTGTGCAGTGCCTCTGTACATAGTAGTGTCTGCAGAAATGCTGAAATGTGCAGCTCCCAGATAAGCGGATTTTGGTGCCAACAGTTTGGATGGCAGCCAGGTTAATTAACGCCTCTGGTACACTGAGATTACAGGTTTGCTTTCATGTTCTTCCATACTCCTCCATTGCTCTTTGAATGTCCTCCAGACCAGGGGTGTAAGCCAGGATTCCCCGCAGAGGAGAATGGCAATTTGGTGCTCCCTGTGACAGTTGTATACTCAAGTGATAGTTGTCCTTATTCCTTAGCGTCTGACTTTGTTCTTGCTCAGCATAGCATTTCCTTGTAAGGAAGACAGATACACGCAGGGTCTGGTTTGTTTCTTAGGAAGAAATGTTCTCCGTGTTAATTTGTATCAGCTTGTGTGTTTGTAGAATTGAGTCAAATGAGCCTGTCGCCCTAAAAGGGATTAGATCAATGCAGAGATAAAAGGTCTATGCATATTTGTTGAACTTTCTAGTCTGGCTGCATACTTGCCTCTGCAAGCCTTCAATAGGCAAAGGCTGAGAGGGCAATGCCATATGCACATGTGTTCCATAATCCCCCTGATTTTCTCTTCTTGCTTAAAGTGTTGGCCAGACAAGGGCACATTAGCCTCTGGTCTGCCTCGGAATGATGGCTCTTTTGTTGGTAACCATCATTCCTACATGAGAGATGACAGCAGGCTCTTTGAAAAAGTGGTATGGAGAAGTACTAGCTAAACATCTTTAAAGTTTTCTGATTACCTCCGTGGTGCAAATTGCTCTCTTTTAGCATTTAAGTATTATTCTCCCAAGTCAGTATCTACAGTCTCCAGTGAGAGGAAGGTCTGTATGAGTTGGACTGTGTGAGATCCAGGCCACTGTCACGTTACAGAGACCATTTATTGTAGTGGTTTTGCTAAACAGAGGTATTTCTCCCCGTGTCAGATGTGCTGGCAAGAAGCAGAGGGTTTACCCAGCCCTTTATGCTGCATCAGTACCACAGAGCCCTGTTCTCACTCATTCCCTTAAGCCCTGTGACAATTAATAGTCTCTAATCTGCTGACTGTTTGAGGAAGGATTATTGTATTTGCCACGTTCCTTATTATCTTTCTTAGGGAGAGGCTCTAAAGGCTGCTCTAGAGGCTGCTTCTGCAGACAGGATATCAGACTGGAGGAGTTTTTATGAGACATACTGTCACTTGAGCTCTTTTCATGACCTATTCTCTCAGTCTTTATCCTATCTATTAAAATTCTCTTGTGTATCACCCTTTCCCATTCCTGACAGTTTATACCTGACACCAAAGAAACTTAAGATTTATTTCAGACTACTCAATTACCAGTCTAAATTAAAAGGATGCAAGAGAAATGCAGATATGCCATGAAATGCAGAGAACTGGTTAGTTGAGGTGTTTCTCTTCTGGATAGCTTTAGCTTCTGTTGCCTGCACCTGGGAGATGTGGTGAAGGAACAATTTCCTGCCACTAGATATAAGGACAGGAGAGGGGATACAGATTGCTGGCAGACCAATTCTGCAAGTTGTTTCAGGTCAAGTCTCTTAACACTGTCTCGGATTGATGTTTTGAAAATGTAATAGAATACTTTGTTTTGTAGGTTGGGAAAGCAACCACATGTCAAAAGAAAAGGGGTAATAGTATTTTCAGCTCCTGATGAGAAGTTGCTGTTGATGGGAAGTCATTTATTGCTCCTATCCCAGTGTATATCATTTTAGCTTTCAAATAAAATAAGCTGAAAGAAGCGGCTTTTGGAAAAGTCAGTCATTCTAGAAATAATGCCTTGCATAGGAGAAGATACTTAGTAGATTTTCAAGCAATACTGCTGTTTGCTTTTTAAAATCAATTATTTGAATAATGGAAAATGCAGGACAGAAAAAGTAGGTAAGAGAGGAAGAAACTACAGGAACGGTAGCTTTGAGACCTTTGCAATCCAACTGGTTATCTAGATCCCCAGTTTCATGCTCCATTTAAACAAAATGGTGCTCTCTGAGCTGAGAAGTGCTGAGAATCTGCCCTCCTCAGAAGCATATCTGGATAAAAGCACGAATTTCCCTCCCATTATGTCGGCACTCACTTCCTTTTCTGATACAAATCTGATATCTCCTATTTCCCACCTATGTTGTAGTGGTATTAATAACTGTATAGTGCTTAACTTTCATGTTCATCACAGAAAACAAACACACAGGGACTGGTATTGCTGTAATGTGCCCTCAGATGCCTTTGTAGCACATACTTTCACCTGAAATGATTCCCATCGCTCCCTTTGTAGACCCCTGATCTGTTTATATGTCTAGTTTAGAATGAGACAAGCCAGGCTCCAAGCTTGCCTTTTTCTCTTCATTCATTGTAAAGAGTGTATGTCTGTCTATCTATCTGTCTATCATCTATCTATCTCTATATCTCACTGCCTCAGAGGTTTAGTTAGTTGGTAGTTTAATTAATTGGCGACTGGTTGTGATTTTTCTCACATAAAGTTTTCTAATTTGATTTTTCCTTCCGTCTGTTGTCATGTGCCATGGGTATTGTGAACAGGGGAACAGCTATTACAGACCTCCCTAAAAATGAGTTTGTGGTTATGCAATTGTTATCCCTGTGCTGACATGTGACTGCTTAAGTCAGCACCTATTGTATTAACAAAACATTCCGTGGCATTATGAAACCTGTGGCTGTGGAACACGGCTTAGTTGGCCAGTCAGGACTCGAGTGCCCAAGTTGGGATGTGTTTACAGTGGCTGATCTGTGGTGATTGCACATGTGCAGGTTGGTTTAGCGCCATGGTACAGAGCTAAGTCAGCCTATTTTCCTCTGCGGCTTCCTCAAGCTGAGCTGGTAGATGCTTAAATCCTGCAGTAACATCGAGAGTCCTGCAATGGTTCATGCACCAGTCAGAGCTGTGAGATACATGGATGAGCTAATATGCTGATCTTGTTACTGGCCATTCCCTCTAAATACCTGGTTTGTTGTGCTTCTCTTGGTATCTGTGGTTACCTATTTTTCCTTCAGCTTTGAAGTAATTGTTGGCTTAATATTTACAACAGGATTTTTTTCAAGGTTTTTTTTGTCCCACTTACTGTCTAGTTTGTCCTCAGCGTTGTCATCTATCAGCCTTATGTCTCTTCTGTCCTTGCTGCTGCCTCAAGTACTACTGCTTGTTTAGTTTTAAAGCTGACATTTCATCTGGCACCTCTGGAGGGAAAAAGAGAGGCCATGGGCCATGCCTCGCATCCAACAACTTGACAGCAGTGGAAAAAGACATGGCAGTGTATCAAGACGATGTGCCTCATTCGCCAGACAAACTTCAGGGTGTGAGACAGAAAGTGATATTGATGATGCAGAAGTAACAGGCTTCAGGAGCCATGCAGCATGTTTTTGTGGAAAACAAATACATAGCAGTCAGGGGTGCTGAGGTGAGCTGCATGCCTTGAGGCAGTGAAACATTGCTGTTCTGTTGCAGTGTGTTGCTGGTACAAATTGATGTGGGACCGTGTTTAGAACACTGATGCTGTTCTGTGCTCTACAGTAATTTTTATAATTTTCATCCTTTAGTGACATCATTCTGCTGTGTAGTTGTGTATGTTCTTAGAGATATTTGCAAAGCCTGTCCTGAGCAGCATGATATTTATTGTGGGGATGCCGTAAGAGCACTTGAGTACCACCCATTGAATCTGAGAGTTCTGTCCTATAGGTTACTAAATGAATGTCATGGCAGCAGGAGGTGGTGATGTGTGCAGGAACTGTCCAGATACAGCCAGAACAGACAGATTACAGAGTACTGATCTGCTTCACGCTCAAAAACTCCAGATCTCATCAGAAAATATGTATCTTTGCTTAATTCTTTGTGCTACAGATGAGGTTATGCCTGGTCACTGGGTTGTTCAGGTACAGGCTACCTTATTTTGAATCCTGACATGGTATGATGAGAGTTTTTGTCACATATTGTCACAGTCCTTTTTCTGGAAGGTCCAGCTTTGAAGCAGGAAGTTTCAGGAGGGAAAAACAAGCAAACCATTTTTCAGTTAAAAACAACAATTTTCCGGGACATGACAAATGTATGAAAGCATGGATCTTGTTTAACTCCCTATGGAGTAAGACCTGAGAGAGCAAACAGTACATGCCCCAAATTACTTGTTTTTAAACAGAAAAAAAAAAAAAAAAAGGAAGGCAGTTGTTTGGGATTTTGGAGCCTGACTAAGGATTTTTCTACTGTTGACCAGAAGAAGAAAATGATGTACCTTTTAAGTGCTTCTGACAGAAGAATGATCTGAACGTTCTAGTCTGTGAGAGTTTGTCAGGAGTACCTGCATGACCTTGTTAAGCCCTTGCAGCTCCTGATTTAGAGGATGCCTGAAGCATCCTAAGGCTGTGCATTCCTGTGCTTACCTGGAATTTATCAGCAAGTGTAGGATCTAGCAAAGAGGAAATATTTTATGTTTACAAACCCTAAGAACAGTTTTAGGTGTATTGAAGTAGTAGATCACTCAGTATCTACTGTATTGTTAGTGGTTCTTGATTCTGACTGGAGGCATGTGTGGAGCAGAAGATGACAAGAAGGAATAATAAGACTACAGAATCTGCCCACAGGAAGTGACAAGGTTGTCCCAGGTTCACTGTAACTGCTACTTGGTTTCTTTAAAAATACCTACTCACTGGTGGTGAACATTTGGTCAACTCTTTTGCTATTACCTCAAGCTCTGTTTGATTTGGGCCTTTTCCATTCCATAGTAACATTTTTTTGTGTTTAGTTGTTCCATGAGATTCCTGGCAGGGTGTAAAGGTGTTAATGACGTGGTGCTGTCAGTTGTTCCAGCAAAATCGGTGTGTGGTTTTGGAAGAACAGGACAGAGATGAGATAGGTGTTATTTTCCACTGTTAGATTTTATGACTAACAATTTTTGTATTGTCAGGGAATCTTTCTTACACTTCTGAGGAAGATAGCAGAATTGAGTGCTGGAAAGGTTTAATTGTGTTTCCTTTTAATATAATTTGACATCAGTAATAAAATAGTATGGTTACATTACTGGGAAGTTAATATGCCTTAACAGTATAATTAACCATAGTGTACTGTAAAGAAGAGTAATTTTATTCATTGCCATTAACGTTCACTATTTATTTTGTTTATTCCTGAAAAAAGCACAATAAAAGGCAGGATTAAGAGATTGTAGAAAAAGAACAGATTTAGTTTACTGACTAGAAGGGGCTGAATGAAAGCCCTTTTTGTCTGATTAAAGAACTAGTGCTGAAGGTGAACACATTTGAATTTTTGGCTCCAGACCTGGATTGTTTTATATTAGTTGAACTCCAGCTGACTTAGTACCAAAAACAGTGTAGCTTGAGTCAAATCCAATTTGAACAGTTAATGAGTTTTACGTCTAGAGGGGAAAAAAGATACTTGGGTGAGAAAGCTACATTGAGGGAAATTTTCTCCTACACAGAAGTCCTTTCTTGATGCATCCTGTTATTTGTAAACTTCTACCTTTTTGCATATCCCAGGCACTTTTTAATCATGTGATGATTATAGAAAATGACTTGGCTCAATGATGTGCATTTATTTTTATCCTTTGATACATTATGCACTAGATGGGTGGATGTTGCTGTAGTTAAGAACTGATCCAAGAACACAAGGTTGCAGGATTTCTTGTCATGCCTCAGACGTTTTCAGCACTGTTAGGAACTACAGGAGTGAAGCCTGTGGAGCACATTAGCATGTAGCATGATAGAATCAGAATGAATGTAGTGAAAAAAAAGCAAAAAGCTGCTCTCCACTTTGAAAATAGAATTACAAGAGAGAGAAGCTCTAGGGCATGTATTTGAGTGGACTGCCAGGCATATTTCAGGTTTTGTAATCTCTGTGTGCTGTGTTTGCCTACTTAAGAAAGCAAAGCTGCTGTTCTGGAGTTGCCTGTCTCTCACCATTTTTCTGTTAATGTCTGCTTAGGGAAGTCTCATTCTTACATAGTTCCTGTGCGGAGATACACAGCTGCTTCAAGCACTGAATATACAAAGTTTGGCTGGATTTTCAGGTTCCTTCGTGTGAGCATGGTTTCTAGACAAATACAAGAGTTCACATCAGAATACCAGCTCTTCATGCATACCTGCACTTCCCTGGGAGCAATCGATTCTCTTAGATGCCATCCAAGTTCTGCTGAAGAATTCCTGCCAAATGTCTCGCTTTGTTACCAGTTTATTGTTACTTCTCCCTTGGGGACAGAAGAAAAAAACAGACACGTTTCAGATTTGGAATTTTGAGTCACCACATTTTAGCTAAAAATTGTTGGTTAAAATATCTTAAAAGTAGATTTGAAATGGTTGTTTTTGGGATCGTTTTCTAACAGATTGTAAAAATTGCCATAGTTAATGAGGAAAAATCTATTTCAGTTTCAGAACATAAGAAAAAATAGGAAAACGTGTAGGAACTGTAGGTATTTATAAATTTTATGATCAGAAGGGATAGTTATCTTTACATGCTTCCAAGTCCTTCATGATGCTTGATAGTTTCTGAGAATAATTTCTATACAGAACTTAACATAGGTGAAACCCAAACCTTGGGGTTGTAATATTCTGCAGAGGTTTTGGCTTCAACCCTTCATGGGCTCTTTTTGTGCTCTTTGTGAAAATGAAGCTCAACTTTGTGATGATTACATAACTTAATAGGGTTTTTTCCATGGTTTTCTTTTTTTCCTTTCTCTTTTTACCTTTTTTCATCACTTGGGGGCAAGAGCCACTACTAGGAAATGTGTGTACGTTTTAGTTGTTGCCCATTTGTGTACAAATTTGTACAGGAAATGGACATAGCACCTTTGAACCTTCTGTTTGTTTTTCTGTTGTTTTAAAGCCGAGGTTTGAGACCTTGTATTTTTTTGGTTTTTTGCTTCCTACACCCTCTCCACTTCTAGAATTCCTTTGAATACAGAAGTGGGGTTGCTTTTCAATTGCAGTCTTGTTGATTTGGGCTGTGGTGTGATTTAAAGTGTGGCTCTCTTTTGCATGAAGACCACCAGTAATGGTGGCGGTTGACCTGTCACGTTACTTTGTATTGCACCTTATTCCTTGGTCTCTACTATCTGTCTGCTTATTCCTACTGGTGCTTGGATTGGAAGGGAGAGAGGGGCCATCGCTCGTTCAGAATTTGTTCTGTGTTCAGCAGTTAATTCTGTGGGAGTTGATAAAAACTCCCACAACATTGCAAACGTCATCATGACCAAATAACATGGTCAAATGAGGTTTCCTATTTCCACAACAAACATTATATGACTATGTGCTGGCATAATATTAGCATTGCAGTTTTAGTTAGGATGTCCCATCTCTTTTATTGCAGTATTTTTTCTCATTTTTTTCTCCAAGTATATTTACTCCACTTTTTGCGAGCCACATGTCCTTACCCTGAATTTCAGTCATCCTTGAAACAGCAGTTACCTGTCCCAAAATGTCCTTCTTTTCCAAAACGCATTAAAATCAATGCTGGTGTTGTTTGTGGGAAGCAAATCCTACACCCCAAATTTTATCTTCAGTTCCCTACCATCCCTTGCAACTCAGCTTTGCATTCACGTGCCACCCCCTCCTGTTGTTCATTCTTGTCCTGTGACTTTTGTATATGCATTGTTTCTCAGATGCACCAAGTACTAGCTGGACAATTTGAGTTTCACTATAAGGAAATAGTTTGTGATCCAAGAATTTGTAAGGCATCTTACAAGGAATCTTGCAGCCGCAGCTCTCTTCAGCCTCAGTCCTTCCCTAGGGAAGGATCCCTCCCGTTAATTCATAAATATTTTTAATAAAAATCTGCCGCCAACCAATGGTATAGTTATCAAGTGCAAAAATAGGATTCCAGTGTATGTGGTAGCCTCAAAAAAGTTGACTTCTTCCTCTGAAGAAACAAATCAAACGAAACCTCAGAACTTGCACTGAAAGCACCGTGTCATGAGAACTGGCCAACAGCAAGTTTCCACAGCTTCTACAGATATTTTGGTGTCTGCTACGAACAGGAGAGTTTGGTTTAAATGTTTGTGGCTACACATTTTATATGAATCACACACAAAAATACATCACAGCTCTGTACTCGACTTTGAACCTTGTGGTCGTATGCCTCGAAGTTTGGATACCCCAGTGCAGAACGCAGAGGCAGAGGCAAGTTCCCAGTGGGAATGGAGTCAGACTGCTAGTGCAACCCATGTTTTAATATAAAGGCATCCTTTTGTGAGTGCCAGTCCACTAAATTAATTTGTAATTAAAACCCTTTTTTTCCTTTCATCAGGTTCTTAAATTACAAAAGGCAGTGAGACAGAAATCCTTTAAATATGATATACTATAAAGTTTAAGATTCAGCAAGGTAAATTAATTACCAGTGCATCCCAATTTTGCAGGAGACTTGAGATGGTGGCCTCTACATGCTGAATGTGGCATTTCTTAGTGAGACAGAGGACTCAATTATCCCAGTATTAACTAAAGTGCTGTGAGGAGAAACTGTAGGAGGGAATTCATAGCCTGGAAATCATTTTCTAAAATGCAAAGGAGATTGCATTGTAGTGCATGGAGTAGACTGTGCTGTGACAGCAATAAATAGACCTTTGGTATGAAGTGCAGCAGCTGATGAGCAGGGTGCAGTGTGTATTTTGTTTCACTGATATTATAACCCACATTTCTGCAGCTCTGGCATGTTCTTGTTCTTCCTCTTTCTCTTTCTTTAAAGCTTTTTTCCCTCAAAATGGGGACAAAGTGTCAGAGCTTGTTTCAAAAAGGATGTAATGACTCTTCTTACTTATATAGTTTGTGACATTAAAACCAAAGTACATGATAATGACATAATATTTCATGAGAGGGAGATTTTGTAGGTAGAAGTAATATCTTTCATTAGATCAGCTGAAACAGCTTGAAAAAAACAGGTTGTCTTCCAGGCATGCAGTGCCTTCAGCAGGTTTGACAAAGAAGCAGTGAAGTCAAAGCAAAGAGAAAGGAATGAAATAATATTCCTGGCTACTTTGTAAAGCAAGTTTTTCCTTGAGAAATATGAGCAATAAAATTGCCTAGTAAATGAACAAAATATAAAATATAACACCTCTTTTTAAAAAAAAATTCATTTAACTTTTTAGTAGAAAAATACTAATTGTTTCTCAGAAAATTCATATGGTCAAAAATACTGTCTGAAAACCAAAAATATCCCTTGTAAATGCTCTCCCAACGGCCTCTTAGGATTTGTATGTCTCCAGCTTTCTTTATCTTCTCTTGGCTGGGTTCCCAGCTTAGGGTATATTTGCTGTAGTATGCCATGGTCTCACTCTCTTGGAGGGAGACACATTCACATCTTGGCAGCCAGAGTGCAGTTTCTGGCAGGAAAACTGGGAAAAGAGATGGGCATGTGAGAAAACTTAACTATGACTTGCATAAGGTACTGCGTTTTATTTATATATACGTGCCCACACATATCCCCAAACTTTCAGCATTTGGGTGTGGTTTTTTAATTTTAATACCTTTTTTATCTTATTTTTTCAATATCCTTGATAAACAACAGTTTGATTGGAAATGTTTGACCATCTACAGAGAGTAAAATTTGGACAATGGTTTATAGAAAGCATCACTATGTTTTTAGTAATTTCAAGGGACCCTGTCCTGTATATAGAAGCTGATAACCAGTGGATGACTGCTTAGCTTCATAACTTACCTGGAATCAGAACATTTCTAAGATAAAATGTTAGTAAAACTTCAAACTCTGTAGTGAACACCATGATCATGAATAAGAGAGAGTGCTTCTCTGCTGGGGAGAGAGCCTGGAAAGTCTGTGTACCCAAATAAACACATTTGTGGTTTTATATGTATTGGAGAAAGAGGCACTGAGTGGAAGTGACAGCAACTTCTTTCAATGTTTAAGGGACATTTTGGGGAGAGGAGGAGTTTCAGAGCTTATCGGCTATTTTGGGTATTGCTCAAGTGTCTGCTGTGAGGATTTTACTGTACTGTCAGTGATAACAAGTACACCTACAGCCTCCAAAAAGCCTCCTCATGTTATATGAAATTAAAATAAATCAGTGGGCAGTTTGTGCTCTTTGCTGCGACAAGCAGCTTTAAGGACTATCTCTTGTCACAAATTTAACATGTTCTGTTATTCATTAAACACACTGTAAGTGCCATTTCCTCAAGGAAGATGCCACAGACACCCACGCACGTTTCAAAGTCAAAGCTGTGGTGCTTTGCTGTGCTTTGCCAAGTGACTGGTGCCAGCCTGACGGCACAGGGCTTTCCCTCAAGGATTTCACTTACACTGTGTCAGCTGAGTGTCTCTCAAGGTTAGCTGTGACTGGTTTGAAAAAGGCAGAATTTGTAATTAAAGACATTTTTATAATTTCTGTTATTTGATGTTTTCGTTTTTTTAATGGCTTGAGGGGATTATGCTAATTGTGCCCTGTTATTAAAAAGCATGGCAAATGAAATTTTCTCAGTGCAATTTCCAAAAAAAGCATCAATTCCTTAATCCAAAAATTTGTTAAGAAAGAATATTTCTTTAAAAGTGTCCCATACTTCCCAGCACATATGTACCAGAATGTGCCACGTCTGCATGAAGAGGATTTTATCATTTCTGTGCCATTATGTATTGCTGAGTTTGTGATGGTGCGTTGATGTGTTGTTATATGTCAGGTCGTGGCTGGTAACTGATATCTAGTGATAGTTTATACATATAGGAGTTGGCAAAATCACTTTTTCAGAAAAAGATGTGCCAAGTAATTTCCTTACAGTGATGTGAGGAACTGTTTGACCCCAATCATGTTAAAACACTTGTTCTTTATTCTAGAGAGTGGTTATCAGTTTAGTATTGCATAGTAAAATTTTTCATCTTTTCTCTCCAGTTCAAGGCTGGGAATACTTTTTCTGTTGACTTGAATAATAACAGACTTTATTACTTACTTTCTTACTGTCATGTAAAAACATGTCTATTTAATATTTCATTATGTTCATAACGTTATAGTTGAAAGATGGAGATGACAATCCAATAGAAAATCCCCCAGTGTATTTTAACAAAAGTCTGCACAAGAACCTGTGCTAAGTCAACAAATATAGGTATTAGCAAGAAATTATGAATTAAGAATAAATGAGAGCTACCCAGACTAGGTTGTATGTAGTAGTTTATATTCAGGCAGTTGTCTGTCTCAAGTTCTCAAGAATGACTTGTGTAATTCAAATGTAAGAAGAAATAACAGAATTGCTCACATCAGGGTGAAATTAAACTGTGCTTTGGATACATTTTCTGATACACTTGTGTGCATTACGTTTTATCACCTATCAAAAAAAAAAAAAGGAGGAAAACAGTATCTAATGGCTCCTTTCGTTTGTCAGTCATTCAAATGATTTCCTGCTAAGGTTTTGATATTGCCCTTTGGGAGATGTTATAAGAAATAGAGCCTCAGATGTGATAAGATCTTTGGAAAAAATATACATTTCTTCTCAGTGGATCATCCCCAGCTGACTAGCAAAATTTATATAGAAAATAGGATCCAGCTGAGCTCTGATCACATTATCCTGTGTTATGCTTCAGTGTAACTAGTGCTTTTAGAGAAAAAATTGTGTGTGTTCTCTGAAAGAGACAGGCAGCTGAAAACACAGGGGAAATGATTTTTAGATATCAGTGGCGTCCCTTAGTACCCTGTTTCTTCTTTTGTTTCTTACTTGCAGCCACACTGTTATTTCTAGCAGTTCAGTTCAGCTAAGTGTTTGGCTGGACAGGCATTTCCTGCACAGGTGTCTGTCAGCACTGCTCACTGTGAGTGCAGTATTCAGCACATTGCAGCTGCCCCTCTGGGAACAACTTAGCACTTTCCATGCAGGTATTCACACAGCTTGGCTGTGAGCAAGGCCAGGTTATGCCTGATGATCCCTTTAAGGTCAGCTAAGCCTCAGTGATTAGCAGCATCGGTGATCAGCAGGATGGCTCAGGATGGTTGCTGTTGGAGGGATGAGGGTTGGGCAATCTCTACTTTATATTCCAGGACTGTGAGTGAAGGTGAATTAACAAGGAAACTCCCATTCTCTGTTGCAAACTGCTTTTTTCTTTGGCATTTTCCCTTCTCCTCCCATCCCTGCTCCAGCTAAGAGAAGCCAGTATTTAACCTGCCCAGCCTGTCTGAATCTTATTGCAGGGCAGTGTCTTGCTTGAGTGTCTATCAGCTGTGGAGACAGTTGCCTCCTAACCAGCCTTGTCCCTCTCCTCAAACAGACATGGGTTTGCAGTTTTATCCAAAGGTGGCAATCAATGGGAACAGCACAAAGTATTGCTATTTGTTTTTTTTTCCCATAAGCAGACCTACTTATTATATCCTAGAATCATGGAATGGTTTGGGCTGGAAGGCACCTTAAAGATCGTCTAGTTCCAGCCTTGGAGCCACATAAAACCCAAGTGAACATGGCCATGAGCAACCTGCTCTTTCTAGCCATGCTTAGAGCAGGACTAGATAATCTCCTAAAATTTCTACTGCCCTCAACTATTCTGTGATTCTGTACACTTATTATACAGTAATTTATTTGCATATTTGAGAGTAATAATGAATCTGTGTCTGTATTAGTAAGAGGGTGAAATGATCCTGTGCTTACAGTTTAAAGTGACACCAAATATGAATAGGCAAAAGCCCAAGAATGAGTTCACAGTGGCTGGTAGTGGTTTTGCTATGGTACAAAATTTCAATCTTGGATAGGATTAATTCCATTATTTTGTGACTGCCATATAAATCAGTTTAATGAAAAGTTCTTGTAGCTTGTCCAAATGTATGAAATATATCACACTTGCAAACCTATTTTTAGACCTGTCTAAAAGTACCGGTGGATGTATGCATGTGGGCATGTGCTGGTGTGTAATATATTTGGTGACATGCTAATACACATGGCTGGCAATGATGAAACCATGGCAGCCCAAAAATAACACTTTGGAGTCATGATAACTATTTCCATGATGACATCAGCTTAGTGCTCAGCAGCAATAAGGAGAAAAATTATTAGGAGTGGAGTGGAGAGTAAAGCCAAGGAGATGACTGTGCAGCTGGTGGGTGTTTCTGTGGTGCTACCAGGACCTCAATCCTGCTTGCAGGTCTGGTCTTCATCACTCAGACATGACACTGGCCAGGGTCCAGGAAGGAGCCCTGGATAACACTGGAAGAGTGGGTGGGTAGAGCCTGATCGTTCACAGTTTCTGCCAATATCAGAGTTTTTGGCCATCAAATACAGTCAGTGAGATTTCAGAGCAAACATAAGGTGATGAATCTTCTAGGTGAGAAACACATGGAACTCCTTGTCAAAGAGTGTGGAATGGTTCAAGTTTACATGGGGACTGGGCAAGTGCTTCAAAGAGAAGTCTAAGAATTTCTTAATAGTCGAAGCACCTTAGACTCAGGAGATGTACTGACATAAAAAAGGTTGAAAGCAGAAGGGTCTTACCCTGTGATCATTCTTCTATAGATGTGTCCGCAAATGAAGCCAGATATTAGAGTGGGGGGCCTTGGTGTGAATCAGTACAGCTTGATGAATTGTTTCTTTGCTCAAACGTTTAGAGGCAAACCCTCTGGAGATGTGCAGAGCTGGATAGTATTGCAGTAATTGCACAGCTGGATAGGAGCTCCATTTCAGTGTTAAAAAGTTCCATGTAGCTTTAGAAAGGTTGGGCTTTCTCCAGTTTCTGTATCAGATTACAGGTTACAAAAAGAGAACCAGTTGAATCCCCCCTGCTTTGCATAGTTGGAGTATTTTTTTTTCTTTTTCTATGAATATAAGGACTTTTTAGATCAAGTGTCACAACATTATCTTAAAGCCCAAAAGGGTATACTGATGCCTAATCATTTCTTCTGGCACGTTGTGAAAGGGGAAAGTATAGCACTAGTGAAGGAAATGGTAGTTGAGCCTCCCTGCATTTCCTCATGGGGAATTCAAAAAGCAAAGTCCAGCCCTTCATGGCCAAAGGCAGCAACTTTAGAATGCAGTGCTATAAAAAAATCTGCATAAATAACGCTTCTTTCAGAGCAAGCATTTACAAAGGTATTTTTTGAAGTTGAAGTTTTGTGTTGTTTAGAAACCGTGTTTTACTGTTGCACTTTGTAAATGCTGAGTTGAGGAATGAGCTCTACTCAGGAATAGTCTTCAAGTATAGTAAGTATCTCTAAGGCCAAAAATGTTCCTTGACTAAGACATTGGCTTGCAACTCCAGCAGTCAGCTAACTCCCAGCTCCACTAGGGAGTTGCTGTGTAACCTTCAGAAGGATTTCTAACTCAGTAGTGAGCATCAAGGCTGCTTGACGTTGGTGTTGTGTCCGCTTCTCTTCCCTGGCTGTCTGGGGAGCCTGGGTCTGGCAGAGTCGCTAACAGGCAGTCTGGGTCACTCAATGATGTCTTGTCAGGTCAGTCGTGCAAAATGCAGTCTAAATATGGTCCTCAGAATCTCTCCTCACTGTCTTGAAACAAAACAAGTGGTGCTTTTTCCTTCCCATCATTCGTCTTCCAACCTTTTAAGGTTCCTGGAACAAGAGCTGCCTTTTGCTCTGTTTCTTCATTGGCTGATATATGGGTATGCATACCTAAACCATGCAAGATGTGTGATTATAGTGTAGGTAAGGGAGATCTAGCTGGAAATAAACCTGACCAAGCTAATTTTCATGTAGTAGTTGTGTCAATTTAGAGACACAAGAAAGCACCTAGAATTCCATCAGGAAAAGGAGTTGCTGATGCTGGGATCAGGGAGGGAGAATGCTTTTGAACTAGTAAGCACACAGCTGGAGAAAAGAGAAGGGGCTTTTTAGAATGCAAAGGCAGGTTAGGAGGGAAAACAGGGTGTACACAGGCTTTCTTCAGAGAAAGGAGGACTATTTTGCAGGTCCAGAGTGACTGGAGGTTCACTGCAGACCTACAGAATGATTAGTTGAATTCCTTATTTTCCCTCCTCTGCTTCAATAAAGTCCTGCAAAAGAAAATGCTGAAAGGAAGGATGATCACTGTTAATTCACCTGCCTTGGAAAGCGAAGAGTCCACTCACCTTTCTCTAAAGGCTTCTCTATCTCCCTTAAATAAATATAAACAGCAAAGGGTTAACATATAGTTTTCAACTTTCTGGGTTTTCACTAGTTTTCAGGGTTTTTCAGTAGCTCTGTAAATAATGCCTCTGATTAGTCTTTCAGATGACTGATCAGGAGAGAAGGAAATGGTGGTGAAAAAACAGGAGGATTAAACTCTGTGAGGCTTAATGGACTGAGAATCATGGAAGTTCAATCTGGTCAAAAAGCCTGTCTCTATGAGCAAAATATGTATGTTTCAGGGGAATTCCAAGGCTGATGATGTAATCACTTTGGAACCTTTTGATCATCAGCATCAACTCATCATTTTTTTTTCCTCCCCTTTTAATCTGATGGAGGGTATTTGTAGCACTGACTCTTCAAGAGGAGAGAAGTGATAGCTCTTTAACTTCAGGAACTTTGGCCATTAATAAGTCACAGGTCAAACTAAAATATCAGACATTTCATTTTTATGCCATCTTGTTGCTCATCTTAGTTTTATAGCCCTTAACTGGCAAAGACTTCTTCCTAAATGCCTTTTATTTTATAAGGCACTGCGGAACTACTTATGACAGCATTTCCAAATTTACAGAGCTTGAAAACAAGTCAGATTAGTGGATCTCAAATCCTATTAAATATCATCAGCAGTTTTAAGAAAGCTAACTTCTTTTTTAATTTATTTTGTTTTAATTATTGGAAGTTGTTATTCATGACAGGAAAGGTGTTCAGACCACTCTGAATTTTGCATAAAACTAGCCAGATTTTTTTAGTTTGAAATTGCAGGACTCACAAGTGTCGTTGTGGTGAAAGGTGGAACTGATATTTGTTTCTCAGTGAAGGCAGAAGACGTAATTACAGAAACATGACTAAAAAATATCCAAATGTAGAAGTGTGTCAGTACGGATAGACCATTTGGTAGACAGCTTGGCTGGCTGCTGACCTGCAATTTCTGTACTTTATAACTGATGAAGCTATTCTGTTCTCCCACTCTCTGGTTGCTTTCTCATCACATTTCTATTTATTCTTGTTAACTTTATTTTTTTAAAAATCCATCAAACTGGTATTAAAAAAATCCTTATGCTGTTAAGCCAATTGCCATCAGTTTTACAGTGTTCTTAACTGAGTTGATTGCATGCAATTCAACCTTTTTTTATTAGAGGTTCAGAAAATGGTCCGAAGGTGCTGGGTAAAAGGTGCTTGGGATAAACAAGCCAGTAGTGTCTCAGACTTCAGTTGTATACTGCAGTGACCTCATAGGTTCATACCCATCAAACTCTGAAGGAGCAGGGATTTGATTTTTCAAGACCCTTGGAATTCAGCAGAATGAAATCACAGTGAAAGTGGAGTGACCTTGCTGTTATTTTCTGTGAGGTGTTTTGTAACAAGAAGGAGCAAGAAAAGACAACCACAAGGCCTGACTTTTAAAGTCAAACCTTACACAACTGCAGTGTGTGACTTTTGGCATGATTTTTGAAGTGCTAAAGCAATAAGGGCTTCAAAAAATAGCTTTAAAAAATAAGGCCAGTGCTCTTTGTGCCACAGTGTGTTTCTGTCTACAGAATGTGAATAATAATGTGTTTTCACTCACAGGGACCTTCTATAAAAATTATTTTTCTTTGCTTTGAGAAGCTCCAGATATTAAAATATTCCAAAAATTTCCTTTGTCTCCCTTTCCTCTTCTGTAATAGTGTATCCTGGAAGAAGAAAACTTGACTGTGTAATCAGTTTGAGTGACCTTCAGACCGTATGCCCATTCTTGCTCACATTTTTCTGACATTGCTGTCAACTCACCATACTGAGCACAACCCCATTCTATTTGAGAACAAATATGGCATTAATCTAAATATTTTAAAGGGAAAATTTCTCTTGAGAAGCATCCTTCTGTCCTTGTAGATTAACTGGCTTGCCATAACAGGTATTACCATAAAGATGGTGAGGACGTTTATAACTGAGATTCCAGTAGCTGGCTTGGAATATGTTATGCTGGGAGGGGGAGGAGGAGCAAAAGGTAGAATAGAGATAAGAAAAAACAGGTAAAAAACAGAGAGGAAAGGTGTATAAATATATATGTAGGACAGGTTAAATCCATGAAGATTTCAATGGCAAACTTTCTCTTCTCTATAGTCTGCAACCTTCCTGATTTAGGAGGACAGGGCATAAGGCTGTGTTATTACAACCAGTCGTCACAGGTAACTAACTACCCTACATGTTCGGCTAAACATGCATGGTCTCAATGAGACCGCCTAAATTTAGCTGAGGACTGATAAAAGACTTGGAAGGAATTGTACACTCAAAATGAGAGCCAGGAGGAAGTTGGGGCACTCATCATATCAAAAACGTAAGGTTGACCATAAGATGTGACTGTGCACAGTCACATCAAGCAAGGCTCTTCTTGATGTCTCTGAGAACTTTGTCCTGCAGGAGCTTCAGTGAGACAGGCTGCAGTGTCACACTCAGCAGAGCAACGAAACTATCAGTGGTATAGCTGCTCTCAGAAAAATGTGAACAATCCTCAGGAGATTAGCTAAGACAGACTTAAACTCATGCAAATTGCATGAATAGAGTGAGGAACAGCGAGGATAATTGCCAGTTTTCAGAAGTAAGAGACCTTGGCTAAGTAAATGTTATTCTTTTTTATTTTAATGAATCAGACCAACACCTAGACAAAAGCATAATGGCAAAAAGGACTCAATTTTGGAAGACACCTCTCTAAAATTATCCAAGTAATGAAAAGATTGTGACTTTAGTTCTATTGATCAACTACTGATTGCAAATGAAAATAATGTAAAAATGTTTTAATTATTGGTTTCATTAGTTCTCAGGTCTTTCATTTGTTGTTGTAGCATGAATTAGAACAAGGTCTTAGGTTTCTGAAAAAATTTCCCCCATTAGAGAAGCTATCATTGTGACTTTTTTCTTGCGAATTGAAAAGCCTTTTCTTGTAAAGCATTAATCTTCTCATATTTGCTTTTGTGAGAGCACCAAAAGTACCTGTGCTGTCAGCAGCTACCAAGGCTCTCATCACCTCCCTTATCACCTTGATGGATAGTCCTTAAAGGCAGTAGTGTCATTTGTACTAGAGTGACTTCACTACTATGCACACATATGTGTAATAAGAGAGTGTCACAGAGCTGAAAAGTGACATGTGTACACAATGGTCCCATGGGACAAATTAGTCCTAGAGATTTCTGCATGCCATTTCTCTTAAGAGGATTTACAGGACATGGAGGTTAAATGTGCTGGGAGACGTGGTGGGATAGTTTTGAGATGAGGTGCAACGCTACCATATAGCGGATTTCTCTGGTGTCCTGCTTTCAGCTTGAATAGAGTCAGTTTTCTTACTAAGAGCTGGTATAGTGCTGTGTTTGGGATTTAGGATGAGAATAATGTTGATAACACACTGATGTTTTAGTTGTTGCTAAGTAGTCTTTATACTAAGACAAAGACTTTTCATCTTTACGTGCCCTGCCAGCAAGAAGGCTGGAAGACATAAGGAGTTGGGAAGGGACACAGCCAGATCAGCTGACCCCAACTGGTCATAGGGATATTCTATACCATCTGGCATCATGTCCAGTACATAAACTGTGAGGAAAGCTGGCCAGGAGCCACTGCTCAGGAACTGGCTGGGCATTGGTTGGCAAGTGTGAGCCAAGTGCATTGTGCACCACTTGTTTTGTATATTCTAATTATTTTTATTATTACCGCCATGATTATCATTTCTTCTCTTATCTGTCCTAATAAACTGGCTTTGTCTCAACCCATGAGTTTTCCTGCTTTTACTCGTGTGATTCTCTCCCCCATCCCACTGTGGGGGGAGTGAATGAGCAGCTGTGTGGGGTTTGGTTGCTGGCTGAGGTTAAACCACGCCACATGGAAAAATGAGTAAAGTCATATGGTGAAAAGAAAATACATCTGCCTGGGAAATTTGCCACAGCGTGGGGGGAAAAAAAAAAGTTGACTTTAACTAAAACAAGATCTAGTAGGAAAACTGTTCAGGCCAATTTCAGATGCCATAACTTGGCTGCTTTTGCTCCAAGCCTGGCCAGCCCTGTCACATTATTATTCAAAATATTTTCAAGATCACTGCTTGCTGAATTGAGTCCTGGAGTGCAGCCAGGTGGCCGTGATCAATGTGAAAGGGCAGCAGCACAAGAAAAAGTCACGAAGTAGGGGATAGAGATGGAATATGGCTCTCTGCCTTGGTGATATCCATCTCAGACAGAACAATGGAGCAGGACATATCTGCACACTCACTGAGATGTGTTTTGTCTCTCCTGGAGAGCCACAGACCCTTACCAAGGTCTGAGAAACCAGCTTCACTCACCTACCTGTAATGTGGTGTTGTGCAGCACTGAAGTGAGTAAAACCATGTCTCTCCGCATTTTACATCACTGTCACACCTGGTTACAGGCCCTCAAAAGTAAATCAGCCCTGCCACCCCAAAGACAGATCCTTAATTACGGTGTCTCGCACAGTGTTCTAGACATCAAAATCCTCAAGTCATGGAAAGAAGGGCTGTCAGTCAGTGTTTGCCATTGTAAACTTCCTCTCATTCCTCCAGCAGGCACTCACTAAGGCTGTTGTTTGAATGGGGGCTTTTGTAAAGGATGCCTGGAACTGCAGCAGTAGCTTGGGTTGAGTGGGGAGATTACTGAGATTGCTGAGGTAGAGGTGGAAGTTAATGTGCTAGCTCTGAAACACAAGGAGGTATTTTGCATTGGTGAAAGCTCTCTGAAGCCTTTCAGTTCTTGTCCAGTGGCTTTTGAAGACGGTAATGTATTATCTTTAAGGATGATAGGGCATGTGTGTGTACAGCCTATTGCCATGTACCAGAAGACTGAAAGAAAAGCAAATTTCTTCATCTTTCTAAAAATTCAAGAAGAGATCAAGAAGTAGCCATAATGGCAAGCTTTTCCTCAAGACAGTGAGCAGGCTGTTTCCTGAAAGGTGCTCATTGGATCTAACTTTCATCTTTACAGCATTGCATTTATTGCATTTATTTTTGTTGGCCACATCTGGTCTTTGTTCTAGTTAGGTACATGAAGGCTAACTTACATTTTGAAGATGTGGTAAGAATTTTGGAGGTATGGGTGCTTATTTTTTTCAGAATTGAATCTGAAGAGGTGTAGAAATAAAGGAACAAAGATAAGCCCTTCTTTCTTCGCTGGCAGATCCTGGTATCTTATCCAAGATGTTTGCAGTACATCTTAGCCAGCTGAGGAAAGACTAGAGGTGTGAGACAGCTGACCTTTAAAACAAGAGAATTTTCTATCTGAATTAACTGTGCTTTTTTCAAGGTCATACAACTTCATGAAGTATGGTTTTGGGTGGGTTTCTTTCCACTTTAGAGTGTATGTAGCAGAATTGTATCCAAATTAATGGAGTTTAGTTATGATGACATAACATTACATGAAACTGAATGTTTTTCTGTCCCGTAATTTTCTTATCCATAAACTTTTTGTTAGACGATATTTTAAGATACATAGGAGTCTAAGAGGAGGAGGACTACGTTTACCCTCAGGTTCAGTTCCCAGAATGAAAACCTTCATGGAAAAGAGTTAGTTTACAGAAATCCATGGTGCCACACACAACACAAACTGTGGTTTAGCGAAAGAAGGACAATGCCTGTAGCTGAAGATTTTCAGCCACAGTTATAAGGTATTGAAGGAAGGGTAGGAGATGGAAAGGAGATCACCTGTGTCCTAGGTTCTGTGTCAGTGTAGGACAGATTAAAGTTGCAGGTGATGGAAGTATAGAAGGAAACAGAGCATATCCCATGCTATGGAGAGCTACAGGATGTACTAAAGGAATTTGATCTGGGTGGGAAATCCTACTCTATTCCTGAATCTGGGTATCGTGTGAATTTTGAGGAGGTTTCCATCTTTCACTACTGAGAAATCAAGACTAATAGAAGCTCCTACAGATCCCACTTGACTTCCTGTGTCTAACCACCTCTAGAGAAAGGCATAAGAGAAAGGCAGCCACACAAACCACAACCACCCTTTCATTTGGTGGTCAGTGAAATAAGATTACAAAAGTTTTACCTCCTGCAGATAACCCTATCATGCAATTTTAAAAATAAATAACAATGACAAAAAAGCAGTCCAGTCTTCCAACCATCCTTGAAAACATGAAGTCAGTTACCAAAGGATTTATACTGCAGCTTAATTTAGGTGAATTAATTAATCTATGTTTGTTTAGACTACTGTCATCCTTAGGTGGCTGGTGAATTCTTAGGGGCTCCTCCTTTCTGTTTAGACTGAGCTCTTCAAGGCAGGGAGTGTTTATGGCTGTCTGTCCATGATACCCAAAAGACCTCTATGCAGACCTCAGAAACTTACTGGCACTACTAGAATTCAGTATTGGATGAAAAAAAAGACATTTTAAAATACTAAAAGTTTTTACAGGAAACAAGTGATTTTTAATCCCTATACACTTAGCTTTGTCCTCTGCTAAGTATTGCTGGAGAAGAGAATTCGCTGATATTACTGCTTGCTTACTTGTGGCCTGAACTTTTAATGCAGAGTCACAGTGTGGGTTTGTTTTTTTTCTTTTCTTCTTTTTTTTTTTCTTTGTCCTGACAGAAAGATTTCGGGATTTACTGCTTCTACATTCAAATCAAGATACAGAGATTCTGCCCATCTTTCAGCAGAGACGCTATCCCAAGTAAGTAAGATTGTCTTCTTGGGAGAAATAAAATCTTTATCTATTTGCAGCAAGGGAGAGGAAAGCATTTATAGCACTGTACATGCCTTTGGTGCGAACTCCTTAGGCAGAGCTGTCAGGGATCCACACTTGCACTGATCTCTGCAGTCTTTTGAGCAGTGTCAGGGAGAAGCAGACACGCTTTGCAAGCACACCCAGCTGTCAGTGGGGGGGTGGTGGTGGTGGAGCGCAGATGTTGAGTTGCCTGGATCGGTGTCTGATGGAGCTTTGTTTCACTGTTGACATAGGTAGATGTTTTGTCAGGCTAATCCCCACTCTTGTCTTCTGGTATTCCATCACTTATGGTGACAGATTCCTTTGAATTTTAACAGGCTTTCCTCTGAAAGCCTGCAAACACTAGGAAACATTTTTTTCCTGCCTTTTTAGGGGTATATGTCTGCCTATAGCCCTAAAGGGATCAAAAGAGTAATGTTGAGTGTTTAGGAGGTCTTGAATGTATTGTGTATCCTGGACCATACCTCTTTTTTTTCCCAAGCGACATACCTGAGTGAAACAATAAAAGCTCTTCACTGTAGATTGACTGGAAGAAACAGTCACTTTCAGCTAAGTCTTGAACAGAGGTAGTGAAGGGGAAAGAAGAGGAAATATTTCTCACATTAACCCTGACCAGAATGAGCAATGAAAAGAATGCTAGTGCAGAGTGGACAAAGGGAGGAGAAGGAAGAAAGAATGTATGAAGACAGTCTCCCAGTGGTGATGTAAACAAGCAAAGTTATTTATTCTAGTTATTGTTGTTAGGAGATTTCTGAAATGGATAAGAAGCCAGTGGAGCTAAGTATTAAATCTCTTTCAGTCTGATAATACATTTTTTTTTAAGAGTAGACAATTAGAGAGGCTGAGTGCTGAAAGCCAGTCTCCTCCTCATTGTGAATACTTGAAAATAAAAGCACTCAAAGATGAAATCCTCATACTGAAAATGGTGAAGTTTTGCTTTGACTTAAGGGAGACACAGTTTTATCCCCCTAAATTTCTTGTTTGCATTGTCCATTGTCACTATATTACTGCAGTACTGCGGAGGTACAATATATAAATAGTGGAAGGCGCCTTACGTGGATAGATTGATCTGCTTGTTTCAAGAGGACTTCCATGAATTATTACTTTTCTCCTCATCCTTAGGAACCCTGGCAGTCCTATGCTTTGCTTGGCTTAGATTATTTCATTTTTGATATGGACACTCTCAGACTGGTCTGAGAAACCAGTTCAGTGTCCTTCTTAAAAGAACAGACTTATCTCTATATAAATCATTCCTAAGATGTTTGACTTTCCATTTCATTACATTCAATTTATTGCTAGCATTCTTGGCAAAAAGTCTACTAACAATATTACACAATGTCAGATTCATGGGCAAATGAGTTGTCTGTTGCCTTCTGACAGTGGATGAGTTCAGCTCTTCAAAAACCATAGAGCAAATAGCTTGTATGGAGTTCTGGTGCTGTTTGAAGTTACAACGGCTTTGCATCACAAAAAGGATGCATGTTTTCAGCCACATTACTTGGCAAGATTGACTGATTCCTCTAGCATACAGAAGTCAGCCATATTTTGGCACCTAGCCAAAAAGAAGTTTTTGTATGTTTTTAAAAGCAATAGATTCTTGTTTATAGCATCATTAATTGGTGCAAATTTGCTTGCATGTTATAGAAATTTTTCATATATTACAGTTCCTTTAGAAACTGGTTGAACGCTATTGACTTGTCCAAATTTCCCCAGGGGATGTCTTTTCAGCAAAGTACTTGTGTTCAACAAAGTAGAAAACCTGTTCATCTTCATAATATATTTTGTCTTTTTCCCGTGTCATTTTTTCACCTTTCCTATTCTCATTTTCACTGAAGGGACAGTTAACAGAAATTAAGGTAATGAAGAGGCAGATCTCACGAATCAGTGTCCCTTCATAGACTTCAGCTGAGCAGTGGCTGGTTGTACTACATAAGGATCTGAGCAGGAAGGTCATTTTAATGAGATGTTGTCATAGGGCACAAACTGGAGCATGTAATGATTAAAAAAATCCTAAGAATACTGAAGGTTAAAAATAGAAGAGAATTCTTAGTAATGACTTAGCTGAATAGCTTGGCTAAGCAGGGCTTAGTAGGTAGAAAGGATAAAAGTTTTCACATATTTAAGAGACATATGTCCAAAGGAAGGAGATTGGATAGGAGGGTGTTCAGTACCACTCAGGATATTCAGAATCATTGCAGTAAATATTAAAGGCTAAAGAGGCAAACTATAATCCATCAACTTTTGGAAGAAATAGAAACCTTGGTGTTCTTGCCTGAATTATGTTCTTGTACATTTATTACATTAAGACCAGAACTCTTTCCCAGGGAACAACAGGATAATTTTAGGTGCATGTTGTTCTCAGAGAAGATGTCTGTGCACTGGAATGGCTGGAAGAAGTTTTCTAGAATATGCATGGACATTTTCCTGGATTTTCTGGACTAAGTGTGTCAGAGAAACATGCTTTGCCCTCCTGGTTGATGGGGAAATGTGGGATCTTTTTATGGTCCTTGTGTTTGCCTGCATTTATCCTGATGGCCTTGGCTTAGCCAAGGAGCCAACATGTGCTCTGGCAAGCAGAGGGGACTATAGAGAGGCCTGAGCTTACAAAGACCAAGCCTTATAAAGCCACACAGCACATCACCTTGACTTCTTGACATACCACTGTGTGCCCACAAGTCGCATGGCATCATGAGCACCAGTTCTCACCGTGGCCTGTGGGCTGGGATGCAGGGCTCTGCCAGCACATGGGTACAGCACCCACCCAGTCAGCCAAGCCTGCAGTGTTTGTCCTCTCACTTTTCTTCACGGGGTTGCAGAGCAGAAGGAGCTTGGCTCTATTTTATGCTTCACTCCCATGCCTAGAGTGGAGTTTTTAATGAAGCACACTGCACTGCATGTAGTTCAGGTTACAGAACTGAAAAGAACAGTCTAATCCAGGCAAGTCTTTTTGATATCTCAAGTGACTGATGTGGTTTATCAGAAATCAGATGTTACTAAACCCCCCTCATCCACCTCATCCAGAAACAGACCCATCCACGAAGAAATATTTTGAGAGGAAAACCTGTCTCATTGCTGACATGAGGCCATTACCATGTCCACAAGGATTTGCATTCCTGAAACTAAGAATAAACCTGCAGCTGTGGGCAACCAAATGGGTTGGGGTGCATGCCGAGAGTAGCTGCCTGGGAGAACCCTCTGCACGCAAAACACGTGACAGACATATCTGCAGCTTGGTCCTGCTCTCCCTCACTCCACAAGTGTGCTGAAGTCACTGAGGGGAGCTATGCCAACACAATCCGGTCTGTCAGCAAACCAAACTTTTTGCAACAAATCTTATCCCAACTCCTTACTTTTACAATGATCATTAGGGCTCCTGTATCTCATAAAAAACTTTTTAGGGTTTCACATTTAGCACATTTCTGCAGGAGCTTTTCTCATGTTGGTATCAAGCTCATGCTTTCCTTGGTTGCTTACTTTGTTGATGACATTCCTACGTGTTTTTTTCACAGTTTCACTTGTAAAATGCAAGAACTGCTAGAGTGCAGCAAAGGCTACACAGGATTGCTCCTGAAGAAGGCACTGTGCTCATTCATTTGGCTGCGGGGTCCAGCATGTGACAGGGTGGTCGGTGGTAGCAGGGGCTTAGGTTGCTCCATCCCCCCGGGGTCTGTGGTCTTTCCCTGCTGACTCCACTTGGATCCCAACTGCCCGTGCTGTGTGCACAAGGGAAGGGTATGCAATTGCCTTGAAGTGCCACGGAGAAGTGCCTCTTGTAGCTGGGCCTGATAATGTCAAAAGGATAAAACAAACCCAGAAGAACAGAATGATAAGGGAAGTGATAAAAGAAGTGCGACAGTGAGAAATTATGTTGATGGGTGAATAAGGCAGGAGAGAGGCTGACACGGCATGAAAGAGTACTTGAGAGGGATGTGCCAGAAATGCTACTGGTGTTACAGTAGCATTTTTAGCAATTTTTTTCTGTCTGCAAGTGACTTTGTATTTTCAAGTTATTGCTGAAATCCTCACATAAATACGTGGAGTTTTTTAGAGGGATTATTTGCTTCTTTTTTTTTTTTTCCCCTTCAGAAATATCTGAGTCTTCACTCTTATCTTCTGTGTGTTTGGTAGAAAACTTTTTGGATGATTCACAGATTTTAAGAACAGAAGGAGCGGTTATGTTCCAGCTAATTTGAGTCCTTTCTTAGCATAAGCCATAGAGCATTACTGATAATCCCTGCAGCAACTTTCTCATTCAGCCAGAGCAGGAATTTAGAATCAAATTGAGATGTTAAAAACTGGAAAACTCACAAGTCTTAGATCAGCTTGTTTCAGTTGTCAATTACTTCACCTGTGATATTTTTTTTAACTTCAGTTTCCAGTTTCTGCTGTCTCACTGTACCATTTTCTGCTGAACAAGAAAGTACTGTACCATCTGAAATGACACCTCCAGACAAAATGCTGGAGGTCAGTTTAAAACTTGCCCTTCTCTTGAACAAAATAAGTAATTCTTGCATGGTAAGGCTTCCTAAAAAGGTCTCGCTCTCAAAATTTTAAAACCTTTCCAAAGTTTTTCCATTTCTTTTTTAAATAAAACAAAACAAAAAAAAATGGCAGGAATGAAGAAAAACAAAGAAAGTATTTTGGTAACTGTTCCCATAATGTGCACATAGAGAAATAACAGCACTTCTTTGTAGTCAAATGGGGAGACAGTCTAAACTGATAAATTTGACTTTATGAAAAATAAATCTTACTATTTAAGTGGAATGACAAAGTCTTGAATTTTGGAGGAAAAAAAGAACTTAGAACCCAGCAGGTATAATGAAAGAGTATTCCAAATAAATTTACTTCCCATCAGTCATAAAGTTACAAGCCACTCTTTGGCATATATTCATAATAAATTAAGGTAGTCTTCATGTGTATGCACAAAAATGCCAGTAATTTTCACATCACTAAAAAATCCCAGGAAATACAGTATCTTGAGGTATATATATTATGTATCTTCAAATAGATATTTATGAAGGTCATCTTTGAAAAGCTGCTGAAAAGTTTCAGCTCAAAGCTAAATGGTGTTATTCAATTCTCATCGTGGAGAAGTCTAGACAAATAGGCGGCGGAAAGTTAGTGCCCTCCCTAAACCATTGTGTCTTCTGGTTCCCAATTGCTATTCATTTTAATGATAATGGATCTGTAATGGATCTGTGGCAATTTCCTACAGCTTGAGATCTGAGCCAAGAAACAGATAAAATTTCATAAATAATACCCAGGAATAAAACTCGTGTCTTATTTGCAGCTGTCTTGAGAACATTTTTCTTTTTAGAGGAAAACAATTTGTGTCTAACTGAAGAAAGTAGTGAGTTGTGGCTTCTGGAAGTGATGATGCTCAGTCAGTGCATCCACTGAGATTCCCTTGAACCACAGATTGAAACATGCACAAGAGCAGCTAGCAGGATCGTGGCCTAGAAACCCAATTCAGTTTGCGTTAGGAACAAAGGCAACATCTTCCCTGATGTTCAGCAGGGGGAAAAATCGTGACCTGTGTGTTCGTCACCCAGTATTCATTGCAAAGGCAAAGAGATTTTTAATTTTGAACAGAGGTGGAGAACTTTCAAGGAGTGGTTTTCTATAAAAGGCTTTCTGTGAAGTGCTTTACGAAAGATGTCCTCTTGTTACAGAAGAAAAACTGAGGCGTGGGGCTCTGATGTGAGTTACCAGCATCCTCCAGGAACAATTCTCCTTGGGATGAGACCAGAAATAGAAATCAGGTCTTCCACAGTTCTTTCAGTTGTGTGCAGTTGGCTCTCTCATCTGAAATAACATCTATCCTGTTTTCCACTGCAAAAGCGTGGCCTGCCCATATTGCTGAGATCAGATGCGGAAGTACCAAGTGAAGGAGCCTTTCAGAAGTGCCCACATAAGCACTTTAAATGCTTTGTGTAGCATTGTACATGAAGCATGAAAATTACTGGTTTTGAAATGCTCCAAGATTTATTTCAAAATGCAGTCTAGAAACAAACTGTCTCATCATCAGTCTGAGTCCTCAGAAACCTCAGTTTCAGAGAATTTTGATGACTTGATTAAAAAAGACACCTGCTTAAGGAATCTGTAATGACCTTTAAAAGAAATTCAACTTGTTTATAGAGAAGGATATCTTTAGGGGGTTGGGATTTTGTCTCTTATTTTTCATTCATTTTTATTTTTAATGTGACTTCTTGCAGTAATAACACCTTACTCTGTAGAGTTCACAAACCAGTGCAAGACTGAGCTCTGTGACAAAAAAACCTCCATTCTAAGTAAAGTGCATTTTCCTGTCATTAGGGGTTTTTACCAAATGGAAAGAACAACAGTAGCAATGGGGCAGCTCGTAGCTGCTCATTAAAAAGAGCAACCATGTTATAGGAGTAAAAATGCGAGTATTGGATCTAAATTTTGTTGAAACTATAATGAAAACAGGAAGAAAGAGGACAGTGATTCATACTGTGCATTACATCTTCAAGATCAGATGTAATGAAAAAAGTTCTTCAAAGAACTTGTGTGGACACATCCAGATAATATCAAATAGGACCTAGTCAGTATCTTGAAATATTAGGACTACACATTAAACTAACATATGGGTCATAATTTCCTTGAGACATAGGCTGTATTTGTTTAGAGTACCAGTACAGTACTCCAGTAACTTGCAAAATAAAGGCACTTTTGTTCTGTTTCCAAAAGCCTCAAGTTCATGTAATAACAGCACAGAGGGAATCAGTCCCCTTAAAGTCAAGGGGAATTTTGCTGCGAACTTCCAGCAGGGCTCAGACCTGAAATCTAAGGCACAGGTACAGATCTTTCTAGGTAGAAAGATGTGCAGAAAAAAAATAAATAAAGGTAAGAGATTTGTGCGGCAGCATACATGCGGAATTAAAGCTCAGTGTGCATACATATTCTCTTTTAAGTACCAAGCATTCTAGAATGCTATTTGAATTTATCTGCTTACCATAGTGTAGTTATGGCTTATTAGCAGGCATGAACTGTTTTATGCAAAACATTGTGATAATCCCAGCTGAAAGTGGGAAATGGCTGACTGAGAGTAAAAGATGATTAAGCCTTTCACAACTTTTGGGAGATGAAATCATTGCTTTGTTCAAAGTGAATGGGCTAAGACATATCATTAGAGCTGGTTTTTATTGGCTATCTGGGAATATGAGCATCGTTCTTGATAAAGCTTTCCAGTTTAATTGATACGTACCTGTCTGCTACTGAGAAGCATCATCAGACTGTGGGGAATTATCTGCCACCAGATGTCTTGAGGGATGTTTCTTTAAAACAACTCAAACAGAAGTTATAGTAGTTTGATGATGAAATTATTAGTGAGGTTCTTTGATTCATTATGTAAGAGAGTTAAAATTATCCCTTCCACCCTTATATCCAATTTTATCATAGTTTTAAAAATAAAGGCTTATATTAGCTTAAAAAAAGTAGTTTCACAATTACCATAGTTACTGAATACAAGCACCAGGCTCTGGAAAAGAAGAGAAACAAGTGCTAAGGAGTTTTGTTGTTGACAGTAGTAATTTCCTCCTGGATGCAGTCCTATGCAACCTGCTCCAGGTGAACCTGCTTGAGCAGGGTGGGTTGGACTAGATGACCTCCAGAGGTCCCTTCCAGCTCCAACAATTCTGTTGTTCTGTGGTTCCATGTGGCTCTGTGGATAAAAGGAGGTAGCATTGTTCATTCACTTCTATACACCTACCTGCACATTAGCAATTTTATTTTTGGCCCCATTCTTTCAGTGAGGGACCCCAGAGGCTGTTTTCTTTTACAGAAACTGTTAAATGAGGCAGCATCTTTGATTGGTGTTTTGTTAGCAAGTCGAGGTGAAAAAGGGAAAAAAGAAAGATTCCAGATATAATGAAGGGCAAAATGGACAATGTTATGCCCCTAAACATTTGTTGGAGAAAAAAAGCTGCCTGCCATGTCATCCTTTGTGTTCCATGTAAGGCATAAGCCATAAATGTACTTCCTGGTCTTTAGCAGTGGTAGAAATTCATCAACACTCATTTGGCAAATGGCAGTTCCAGCCATTTGCCAAACAGAAGGATTGAAGATGCAGGTAAACTGTCAGAGAAGCATTTCATGTGTACCACAAGGGTCTCTTCATGCTTTAATACTGCAGAGGAGAGGGAAGCACAACCATTCAAGACAAAGGAGACTGTTACAATGTTCTAGTTTTGCATAAATAGGGAAGGATGGTTTGTTCTTTTCAGGACATGAGCCTGGATTTCAGTTTTAGCAACTTTTTGGTGCGTGGTACTGGTGGAATGGTTCAATTCTGAGTGCCAGGCTGTTTAATATATATGTGAGGGAGACACTTCACACTTCTTGTTCGTGAAGCATGTTGGCCTTTAAACTCTTGGTGATAATCAGGGGCAGCAACCCATGTTGATCTAACAGCCATTCCCTGTCTCTTCAGAGAAATGAATAGGAGGCCTGGGCTGTGGAATGCCAAGAGGACCACCCTGAATTGAGCATCCCCAAACAAACACTTACATCAGCCTCGTTTCATGGAGGAAGCTGTCTCAGCATCTGGGCTAGAGCTTAGCCCAGAGCTATGAAGTCGTAAAATTTGGCAGTGGTGGAAAAGCTGTCTCATCCTATAGTATGTTATTGTAGATGTTAATTATCCTCAGTCATGAGGACAGGAGTTGGCTGCTAGTTGATAGTGCCCAGTGGGCCAAGCCTGGCCCCGAGGAAACTTCTCCTACGACCTTGTCAAGTAGTTTGCAAGACTCACAAGTGCTTTTGAATGGCCAGACAGCTAGCAGCTGGAAAACATTGTTAGCAGCTGCGGGACTGCAACAGCCCGTGATACTAGCTGCCAAATCCTTTCTGATTGTTGCCTAATCAGCTGGCTGAGGCTGTTCACAAACAGAATTGGAGACTAAAGAAGACAAGTCCAAACACAAAAGCTGCTTGAATAGAAGATGTGCACTGATTTGTAGGATGGTGAAGATAAATTTGGTGATATTCAGAGTTCCTGGTTGTTGTTTTTTAATAGAAGAATCTTGTGGGTTACAGGTTTGCATAAAATTATTAGTCTAAGCATGTGCACCTAAAGTGAGGCATCACGTGTGTCAAGTGAGGTGATTAGTGATGCGTTTCTGTTGTATCAAGAATGTGGTGACATTTTATCTTCCCCTAAAGCAATGAGAGAAGGTGTCTTTAAGGCAACAACCAGAAAGAAAAGATATCAAAATCATTTGCTTTAGAGCCTAATAACTTTCATATAACACTTTGCTTTATGACTTAATTATCCATTGCTGTCAAGGTACCTTTATAAAACAAGGTTTAAATTAAATTTGTGTGGGGTTGAAAGTCGTGTAGAATCAAACTCTCATTTAAAACCAAACATTTAAAACTTTCTCATTCCTCTGGGAGCTTGTATAAGGCAAAATTGCTGCCTACTCCAAAAACCCACACAGCCTCAGGGTCAGTGCTCTTACCCCAAGTCTGCTTGACCAGTATGGAAATGATAACCTATACTACAACCTCCAAGGTTACCATTGCAAGTGTTCTTTGTATCCTCTCTGGTTTCAAAAAATACTCAAAAGTGTCTGATGAAAGTAAAATGCCTGAGAGTTTCCAAGGTCTTGTTTTCCTCTGCACGGTGCATCATGATGTTATCTAAGGATATTATAGCTTTGTATTTCCATTCACTGTATACTATGTCTTCAAAATTAAAATAGGTTTTCTAGGTACATTAGTGTTGGTGAGTTCTAATATTCTTAAGGTGTAATTACTTCCTCTTTTACACAAATTACCTTAACAAATGGAATATTTTTTATTATATTGAACCAATTCTGAAGTCTTGCAGTAGATTAAATTATTCTTTTATTTGCATGGATAGCTGAAGTTTCCTAAACAATATGTGAAATGCAGGCATGCATTTCTAGTGATTTCTCCAAAATAAACGTATTTGTATCTCTTCTCAAAAGACTTTTGAAAGCTATGTGTACTTTTTTGTGCCTTACTTCTTACGTTGTTAGGGAAAACACAGCAATGGAAGTGGCTGTTGACAATCTCTCCATCACATGGTACTCTTTTACCAGAGCAAGCAAAGAAATGGTGGCAGAACTGAGCCATCCATTTCCTCGTGCTCCAGCTTGGATAAGGTAAATCATGTAGATGTAATGTTGTCTTGTGAAGGGGTCACAAACCTGATGTTCTGGCCATTTTGGCACTGTGAAGATGAAACTCTGTGAGCTTAATAATACAGCAAGAGTATCTCCTGCCACTGCAGTTTTCAAGGGGAACGTCTCTAGGATTTCAGCTCATCACTCCATGAGTAAGAGTTTCAAGCGCTTTGGAGAGATCCCACTCACTTTGCTCAAATCTAGGAAACTGGCATTTCATTCAAGCTGGTATAAGGTAAAATCTGGAGTTGTGAACTGAGTTCAGGCTTTCTATAATTTTTTAGTGTAAGTGGCAAGAAAGATTATAAAGTACCAAAATCTATTTATTAGGATGATGTAGTGAGCAATTCAGTGTCTGTGCCAGTGTTTCTGGGTGGGAAGGGCAGGGGCTGCTATCCTGAAGGATCACAACTGGTCTGTAACCAATGTAAGAGTCATTGGTTACACATTTCAGTTATGCCAGAGTGAAATGCTTTGCTGCTTTCCATCTGGAAAGAGAAGACTTTCTGTGAAGGGCAGTTGTTACACGCCAGCCTCTCTGTCAGCCCTGTTTTGTTTGGAGGGGACGTGAAATTCTGCTTCAGCTCACATATGTCAGACATGGCTGCTGAACTGGAGCAAAAGGAAAAAAAAACCTCTAAGTTTGGTTTCTGAAAAGGGAGGAAGGGAGGGAGG
>VZRR01009442.1:0-45413 GCA_013398015.1 Oreocharis arfaki
GCCACCCCCGAGGGCATGGCGCTGGCCTACGGCAGCCTCGTCCTCATGGCGCTGCTGCCCATCTTCTTCGGGGCGCTGCGCTCCGTCAGCTGCGCCAAGAGCAAGGTACCCCCGCGGCTCGGGGCAGCCGGGCCTATAGGCCTCGCCACTCCCCAAGGGTCTCCTCCGGGCGCCCCGTTCCACGGGAGGACCGGCAGCTGCATGGCTCCGGCTCCCACCCTGGGCCTGGAGACGCAGGGGACCCCGGGGAGAGAGTTGGCTTCTCCCGAGGCTTCTCCAGCCACGTCCTCACCGCCCCGATAAGTTCAAGTGCTGCAAAACACAACCGTCCCTTGTCCCTCTTCAAGAGGAGCTGTGTTGGTGGGACTCGTGTGTGGCTTTGCCCCGCGGCACTGGGGCTGGTCCGGGGGTGCTCTCCTGCCTGCACAGCCTGTCTTGTCCCGGTACCCCTCCCGCTGTTCTCTGCATCTCACAGCGGGGACTTAAATCCCAACACTTGAGCTGCTGTAGCTCAGGAGGGAGGACTGTTTTACACAGTCCGATCTATTGCTATTTTTAAAATCTCCTTGTGTGCCCTTAAGCCTCATATCAGGGGTTTCAGCTGATCCTGGGGGGCTTCTGTCAGCCCAGGCAGCGGGGGGCTGTGAGCAGAGCCCAGCCGTGGTTCAGGGCGGGGGGTTCTCATCTCTCACTCTGCAGTGAGCAGCAGGAATTTGGGCGCCTCTGCACTGCTGGGCACAGCACGACAACTGCCGTGCCTGGGATAAGCTGCACGAGGTCTTCTGAGGTGCCCTCGATCTGTGCTGGCCGCAGGTGTTTGCCTGAGTGAGATTAGATCTCTGAGCAGCAGCCAGCTGGACCTGGAGCGGGCAGGGAGCAGGCAGAAAACAGGCAGCCCTCTGCCTCCTCCAAAAGCTGAAGGTCTCCCGTGGGAAATGGCTTGAAAGGGGCTGGTTGAGCTTGTGCAAAGATGTCTCGGAAGGGGTTTATAAATCTGGGGCTTTCGAGCACGAGAAGTGTCCCAAGAGCAAGGTGAGGGATGAGAAGGTGGCTGGAGAGACGCACCGTGCACAGGGTGATCACAGATGGTGGCACAGATGGGGCTGGCTGGGCGTGAGCGGTGAGGGAGCCCAGCTCCCCTCTGGGCAGGGGAGAAAGGAACAACGCCAGCACAGGGTTTTTTTCCTTCTCCAAGAGGAGAAAAGCAGTAAATTGTGGCTGCCCTGGGAAGGACAAGTGCAAGGTTTGTATTTTCCATCTCAGGCTCTGCCTCTGACACAGCCTCACCTGCGGATCCTGCAGGGGCCAGTGGGTGTTTTGTCCCTCTTGAAACCATTGTGGAGCCCTGCATGTTGTGTCTGTTCACCCCCTGCTCAGGTGTGAAGC
This sequence comes from Oreocharis arfaki, assembly GCA_013398015.1. Taxonomy (NCBI): domain Eukaryota; kingdom Metazoa; phylum Chordata; class Aves; order Passeriformes; family Paramythiidae; genus Oreocharis; species Oreocharis arfaki. The sequence goes on from VZRR01009442.1 coordinate 1,387, forward strand.
CAGAGCAGGGGCTGATCCATTCCTGTCCTCTCCTTCCCTCCCCAGAACTCCTCGGAGATGCCAGAGACCATTACCAGCCGAGATGCTGCTCGCTTTCCCATTGTTGCCAGTTGCACCCTCCTGGGGCTCTACCTCTTCTTTAAAGTAAGTGAGTGGCACTGGAGCTGGGGCAGGACGTCCTCCTGCCTGGCAGGAGCTCCTGTAACGGGTTGACTCTGGTTTTGGCCCTTAGTGTTGGGACAGAAGGTGTTTAAGGCTGCACAGATCGAGCTCTTTGCTGTCACCGTGCAGGAGGACGTCAGTTCTTGCCTGAATTGTCACAGCTTGGGGGAAATCAGAGCCTGTTTGTGCACAGGTTGGTTCTGGAGAGCTGCCGAGGAGCAAATAGCCCTGAGCTCTTTCTGCCTCCATGGGCCAACCTGACAGGGCACAGGCTGGAGCCAGAGGGTGCCAGGGACTCTGAGGGGCAAATGCTGCTGCCTCTGTGTTGTGCCCCATGCTGTGCTCCTGGAGCCACGTCAGCTGCAGGCCTGGGGGAGCCCCTGTGTGATCAGGTGAAGTCTTGTAGATGTTCAGAGCCCACAGGTAGGGTCAGATGACCTGAGTGATGGATGGGAGCTCTTGGCAGCCCGTGCTTTTGGTGGTGGGGAGAAGGTGTCTTGGCCTCAAGCACCTTGGGCTGCCTGTGCAGGTCTGGCACATGGCTGAGCTCCCAGAGGGGTCTGGGGAGCTGTGGGGCTGCAGCACAGAGTGGTCCTGTGGGCATGGCAGCTTCCAGCTGTGCTGTTTTGGGAGACCTGCAAGGTGCCAGGGTGCTCCTGGCTGTCCAAGAGGTGAGGGTTAAGGTGCAGAGTTGGGAGTGGTGCAGTTCAGCCCCTCCTCTGCCAATGGCTGTGTGCCATCTGCTCTCCTGTTCCAGCATCCCCCTTCCAGGAGAGCATGGAGGGCCCCAGGATCCCTCCATGCTGGTTTGTAGGGGTGTGATTCAGTAAGGGAGCGTGTGTTTTGGAGGGCAGGAGTTTTAATAAGGCCCTGTTTAATTAGGGCAGGGGATGCTGCTGCTGCTCCCCTGGGCCTGGGCAGCCCCTGGGAGCAGTGCCTCACTCCCTGCTCTGTGGGGGAAGCTCTGGCCTCCTTTCTGCAGCACTGGAGTTATTTTTGACCTGAGCAGCTCACAGATGTGCAACAGCTCAGGGGCCCATTGTGCTTGTTCTTTGAGCACATGGCTATTTCCAACATATTCTCCCTCAGCATGCAGGAATTTGGGTTATTCCGGCTATTCTTCTCATCTCCCTGGAGCACTGACACAGCAGCTGCCAACAGGAGCATGAGGATGGGGAGGATGCTGTGGTAACTAACCCCTCTGTGGTTTTGTCTTGCAGATATTCTCTCAAGAGTACATCAATCTTCTGCTTTCCATGTATTTCTTCGTGCTGGGGATCCTGGCCCTGTCCCACACTATCAGGTACAGCACAAGGATGGTTGTGACTGGGGCAGGGGGCTACCAAAGGCTTCAGTTCATTTTATTGGGAGGTTTTTAGAGCACAATTGCCCTGCAGCAGAGCCAGGTCTTTCGGGTATTTGCCCAGCCTCTTAGGGTGTTGTCCCTTGGTGGTGGGAACCAAAGCCCTGGGAGTCCTGGGAAGCCAGCACCCTGTACAGCATCACTGGGAGAGCTTGTGGAGGTGTGAGTGGACACCATCATGGGGCAAGGCCAGCTCACCCTGAGGAGCTTTTATGACTCAGAATCATAGAATCAGAATATCCTGAGTTGGAAAGGACCCACAAGAATCGAGTCCAGCTTCTGACCCTCCACAGGACAACTCCAAAAATCCCACCGTGTTCCTGAGAGTGTTTTCCAAACAGTTCTTGAAACCTGGCAGGCTCAGGGCCATGGCCACATCCCTGGGGAGTCTGTAACAGTGCCCAGCCACCCTCTGGGTGAAGAACCTTCTCCTGATATCCAACTTAAACGCCTCTTGGCACAGTCTTTGCTGCCTTGCAGAGGGGAGAGCTCTTCAGCACCCTTATTGGGATGGGTGACACAGGCAGCTGGAGCTCATGGTAACTCCCTGGCCTCTCGTGGGGGTGTGTGGCACGAGGTGTTGAAAGCTCAGGCTGTTTCAGTAACTGAAAGAGTCAAACTGGTTTCCTGTTTCCTGAGCTCTGGGGCATTGGGGACCAGATGCTTTCCCTAGACTGGTGCTGGGCAAGGGCTTTGCTCTGCTCCTGGCTCTGCAGCAGAGCCAGTCAGTGGGGGCCCAGCCAGTGCTGGGTACCCACAGGGTTGCTGAGGGGCATAGGGCATTTACTGGGCTCTGGCGTGGGTCCTCCTTTCTTGTGGGTGATGCTCTGTTTTCTTGCTCTGGAGTATTTGGGGGCCTGTCACATACAGCCACGTCAGATTTCTGTGCAGGATGAATTGCTGTGGCTCCTGCCGGTCCCTGACGGAGCAGAACCTGGCATTTCCCCATCTTGGGAGGGGGTGTGGGGCCCCCTCAAACGCAGAGGTGCTGGGCAGCACATCTTGCGGGGTTTCTGTCGAACTGCCCTTCTCTACACCTCTCGTTTCAGCCCTATGATGAACAGATTCTTCCCTGCAAATTTCCCCAACAAACAGTACCAGCTCCTCTTCACCCAGGGCTCCGGGGAGAGCAAGGAGGGTACGTTGGCTCGCCGCTCTTTCAGGGGAGCCTGAATGTTTTCTGCCTTTACTGTTCTATTTTTATTTTTTTTTTTTTTTTGCTTTTTTGGTCTTATGACTCTCAGCCCACTGAAACAACCTTCTCAAAGACTCACCTCTTGCTCCCCGCTGAGCTTCCACAGCCACTGTGAGCCCCGTGTGTCCCTGCAGAGCTGGCCTGGCACTCTGCCTCTGTGCTGCCTCTGGCTGGCAGGGAGACCCCAGAAACAGCTCCCGGAGTGCTGTAGGGATGGAACAGTGGCTGTTTTAAGTGCACAGCCTTTATTTAAGCCCCTTGGAAAGCATAGCTCTGACCGGTTTGTGCTGCCTTCTCTGGGCCAGATCTTTGCACTGGCAGAAGATGCTTTGATAAGCATCCTGCCCTGTAGTAGCTTTGCTGGTAAGGGAGTATTTCTGGTGATACCACCAGGAGTTAACTGGCACAGGAAGAGGGAGAAGATTTGTCTCTCCCTGCCTTAGGCAGTGCCTGAATCCAATTTCCTTATTGACAGCAGGACCACGGATGCTGTCCATGTGCAGAGTCTGGCTGAAGGAGAAGGTCTGAGCTTTCCAGGGCCCACTGCTCGTTCCCAGGCAGTTTGCACGTGTGTACCACGGGTACAGTCCCCTCGTTTGGGACGTGAGCACTGAGCTCTGGGCTCCCCAGCTGTGGAATCGCTCATCTCAGCCCTGCGCGGGAAGGGGAGCTGCCCGGCCTGCCCCAAATCTGACTTCTCTGTTTCCTTGCAGAAATAGTGAATTACGAGTTTGACACCAAGGATCTCGTGTGCCTGGCCTTGAGCAGTGTTGTGGGGGTCTGGTACCTGCTGAGAAAGGTAAGTGAGGCACAGCTGGGGACTGGGCTGGGTCGGACATGGAGTCATTTCCATGCCAGGTGGGGGTTCCATGTGCAACAGGACCCAGATCTCCTTTTCCTGTCCTTCTCAGCACTGGATTGCCAACAATCTCTTCGGGCTGGCATTCTCCCTCAACGGGGTGGAGCTGCTGCACCTGAACAATGTCAGCACTGGCTGCATCTTGCTTGGGGGCCTCTTCATCTACGACGTGTTCTGGGTAAGCGGGAGCGTTCTGCAGGCCATTGGTGGAAGCATGTGTCTGGCATTCTGCCTTTCTGGAGGCACCACGCTGGCTGGACGCACACTTGCAGTCAGAATTTTCACTTTCTCAGCCCAGAGGGGTGTGGCAGGGTTGATGACAGAATCCACAGTGGCAGAATGTGGCTCATCAAATGTGTTTACTTTTATTCTCTCACTCAGAGAGCCCAGGGCTGGCAGGGACCTCATCAGGGCTATTGTGGGGTACTTGGTGTGTGTCATATCCTGTCCTGCATTCCCCACTATGGTCTTCCCAATGCCTGACAGCTGCTGGGTGGGCTGAAGGCTGCTCTGGGGCACACTGAGCCTGCTTGCATGAGCTGTGCCTTGGCTCTGTCATCTGCTGGTTTCGTTAGTGTCCTTCTGTTCTCTTGCACAGAGGACCAGACCCTGGAATGCCTCCAGTCCCTTTTCCTCAGCCAATGCTGCACCCTGACTTTTTCCTTTTGAGGTTTTCCTTATTTCTTGCAGTGTATTTGAGCTGCTTTTGTAGAGCAAAGCAGGGAGGGGAAGGCAGGAACGCAGTCGTGTGCTCTGCTCCGTGCATGGGAGAATGTTTCTCCTTGTACTGTCTGTATTCACCAGTCCTTCCTGCTGCCTCCACTTTCTGAATCACCATGTTTTCAAATGTCTGAGAGCCTTGTATACATTGAGGTCTGTCCAGCAGCTCTGCAGCTGCCTGTGTAATCCCTCCTTATTTATGCCTTGCTTCTGTGGGTTGTTTTTTACTTGGCCGGTGCTGCCCGTTTCCCAGGCTCGTTAACAGTCTGGGCTCTGTGGTTTTTTAGCCTGTGGGCCACTTCCTCCACAGCTCTCAGCTGGAGAGGACTCAGCTTTCTGCCTTAGCACACCTGGTGCCCCAGGCCCTGCTTAGTGTGCGAGTGTCTTCCCGGTGTTTTGGAGACACCGAGTGCACCCCTCTGCTCTCCACTTGCTGGCTGTCTCCCACCTCGGCTTCCCCGTGGATCAGAGTATTGCCAGAGACTTCTGGAAGGGCTGCCTCGAAGTGGAGGCCCTCTTACTGTGCCCCTCTGCAGGAACTGGTCACTTGGATCTTGGCACAGATTTCATCACAGTGAGATCCCAGGAAGGTTTCAAGGAGGAAGGAGATCTCAGTGGGTTGATGCTGTTGCCCCCACATAGCCTTGGGGGTGAATTTGCATGTGGTGCTTTTTTCCCTGATCCCGGTGTCGAGTCCTGTCACTCTGTGGCAATGCTCAGAACTTGCTGCACCTTGTGGGAATTAATCTGGTGCTTTCAGAGTTCCCTTTAATCCAAGGCTCTAGGATCTTGCTCACCCAGTGCTAACCAGCACCTGTTTTTTGTGCCTGCTGGACTGGAGGCTTGGAGATGGAAAGGAGCAGAGATCAGGGTGGCTGCCCTCAGTGTTTACAGTCCACCCCCCAAACGCTGCCAGTATTTACAGCTGATAGGGCCATGCAAGTAAATGACCTCAGAGCAAACTGCAGCTGATCTGACACTTGCCCCTGTCCCTGCTGGAAGCTCCCAGGCTGGGATGCTCTTCTGGGAGCTCTTGCCCTCCAATTGGACTTTCCATGGAGCTGACTGATTAAAGCTGAACGGAGGTGCAGGGCTGGGTGGTGGGCAGCAGCTGTGCCATGTGAGTGCTGTCCCCGTGCTGCTCTGAGAGCAGGACAGCCATGAAGTGGCCCACCTCCCCCCAGTGCCATCATGTGCCTCCTGCCCCGGACAGTGGGCTTGCTTGCAGGGCTCCTGCACCCACATTTTGGCAGGTCTTTGGCTATTTTCTGCCACTGATGCCGCTCCTGGCCCTGGGGTGAGGCTGTAGCTGAGTGTGTATGTGTTCCTGTGCAGCTGTGGTCACCTTGGGCTCCTCTGTTCTAGGTCTTTGGCACCAACGTGATGGTGACAGTTGCCAAATCGTTCGAGGCGCCAATAAAACGTGAGTAGATCTTCCCCATGTGCTGGGCTGGGGTCTGTTCTGCTGCAGGCCCTGCCCCATGCACCCTCCACCTCTGGAGATGGCTCGGGCTGGGATGTGTGCAGGAACATTTCCTGCTAGTGACCCCTCCTCCCTGTCACTGGTCAGCCTCAAGCCAAGGCAGGTCTCTGGAGAGGGATGGTTTGCAGAGCCCTGGTGTGTCTGGATCGCTCTGCACCTTTGGAGTGCTCAATTTCACCTGCTTGGAAAATCAGTCCAAACCAAATAAACACCACAAAAAAAAATAAAACCACAGAGCCCCAAAGCAGCAGGAGAGGTGAACTGGTGCTGCTGTGGAGCATGCATTAGTTTGGGTCCTGGAATTGTCCTAGAAAGAACAAGGGGAGCTACAGGGAAGGAGGGGGCCAAGCGCAGGGACAGGTCCCTTGCCCTGCTCTGGTCCCTGTTTGCGAGGCCCAGTGGGGCTGGGGTCTGCTCAGTGGGGACACTCCCCCTCACTGTGCCTCGCTCTGCTCCTCGCAGTGGTTTTCCCTCAGGACCTGCTGGAGAAGGGGCTGGACGCCGACAACTTCGCCATGCTGGGACTGGGAGACATTGTCATTCCTGGTGAGGAGAGAAGAGGGGGAGACGGGACTGGGATCTCCTTTGATCTGGGATCTCCTGGGGCTGCGGGGAGCTGAGCAGGTGCCTTGCTCTGCCCATGGCCAGGCGCAGCTGTGCGCGGGTGTCCCGATGGGTTGGGAGTCTCCCCTCCGGTCCCGGCGTTGTCCCGGCGCTGTCCCGGTGCTGTCCCGGCGCCGTGTGCCACGAGAGGGCACTGTCACCCCGGGCACCGCACCGGCACCGGAGCGCCGCAGGTCCTGCCCTGCCTCCCTCAGCCTGCCCTGCCCCTCCAGGCCCTCGCTGTCCCTTCCCTGCTCCTCTGGCCCCTCGCTGTCCCTTCTCTGCCACTTCCAGCCCCTCATTGTTTCCTTCTCCCTGCAGGGATCTTCATTGCCTTGCTGCTGCGGTTTGATATCAGGTGAGCAGGCAGCAGGGAAGGGTCTCTGGCAGGTTGGATCTTGCAGCATATTTGAGCTGCTTTTGTAGGGGAGAAAAGGGAAGGGGGAGCCAGGAGCGCAGTCATGTGCTCCCTTCTGGAGCTGGGCGTAGGGAAAAGCTCTTGGAAGAGGGGGCTGGCTCTGTGGGGATGTCCTGAGCGCTGGGGATGAGTGGTTTGAGTTCAGGCATAGGTAGGGCAGGCAACTGAGGAATGGGGATCAGGGCAGCAGCATGTAAGAGCCCCACAGAGCCTCACCAGCTCCCTGCAACCAAGGAGTGGAGGGCAGTGAGAGGAAGCAGTGACAGTGTGGGAAAGCTGGGAGTGCTGGCACCTGGGAAGTGCTCGCGTGGATGCAAATCAGTGCCTGGCAGTGCTGGCTGCCTCCAGGTTGCCACTGACGTTGGAGGAAGCAGCTCCAGGGAAGCTGCACCTACAGCCAGGCTGCAGCAGTTGCCCCACACCGGAAGGCTCCAGGGAACAGGGTGCTCTGTGACTGCAGTGGTGTGGCCCTGCTCCCACTGCTCTTGCACAGACCCTCTGGTCTGTGCCAGCTCTTCCAGGTGTTGCCACCCACATCCTACCTGCACCTGCTGGGAATCCCAGTTCCCGTGGCCTGCCCTGTGATAAAACAGCAACTGCTGAGAGCCAGGGACAGGCCAGTCTCCACCAAGACAACGGGACCTTCTCCCTGGGTCCCAGCCCTTCCCAGTTGCCATCCAGCAGCAGGATCACTTGCATCCTTCACTTCTCCAGCCCCTCACCTGGGTATTACTGCCTTCAGTCCCACACTGCTCCCACAACACCAGGGGCTGCACAGGCAGAGCATTGCTCCCCACACTCCAGCATGGTGGGAGATGGCTAAGAGTACCAAGCCAATTCCATTTCAGCCACTGGCATTCCAGACCTGAGATCACTGAGCTCTTCCCTTTCCCTGCAGCCTGAAGAAGAACACGCACACGTATTTCTACACCAGCTTTGTGGCCTACATCTTTGGGCTGGGCCTCACCATATTCATCATGCACATCTTCAAGCATGCCCAGGTGAGCTCCACCCTGCTGATTCCCGTGGATGCACATCCAAGTGGGTCAGGCCAGCTTGGCCATGAAGTTCTGCATCCTACCAGGGAAAAGTAGATTTATTCCTCTTCTCTTGGCTTTGATTTTCCAGTAGCTGCCTGTACCTTTCCCTGTCCAAAGCTCCTGTGCCCGGCTGGAGCAGTGACGTGTTTGGGGCAAGGCTCCTTGTTTCCAACAGCAGCCCCCTGTGTTTTTTGGCTCTTTGCAGCCAAGCTGCCATGAGCACTCACTGGCTGTGCTGCAGGGGGCCTTGGGAGCCCATACATTGTGGTCTGCACAGGGGCCTCAGTGTGTTCATGGCCCACTGGGACCTCACAGCGGGGATTTTCACAGAATCCCAGAAGGGTTTGGGAAGGGACTTCGGAGACCATCTCATTCCAACTCCCCTGCCACAGGCAGAGACACTTTCCACTAGACCAGGCTGCTCCAAGCCCTGCCCAACCTAGCCTTAAACACTTCCAGGGATTGAACGTCCACAGCTTCTCTGGGTTGCCTGTGCCAGGATCTCACCCCACTCAGAGGGAAGAATTTCCCGTTAATATCTAATCTGGCTTGATGCTGCTCTAACTTAGTTCTTGAAGCTCCTTTTTGGGGTGTTAACCCTCTGTGCCGCCGTGTGACAGACACCACGGGTGCAGAGGAGACAAGGTCCTGAGCTCGCCTTGCACTCCTCCCAAGGGGTGATTTGTGGTTTGGTTTAACAGTTGTTTTTCTTCCCCACAGCCTGCGCTGCTGTACCTGGTCCCCGCCTGCATTGGATTCCCGCTTCTCGTGGCCTTGGCAAAGGGAGAAGTAACTGAAATGTTCAGGTGAGCCTCAGCTGGGGATGGAGCTGTTTTGCCGGCGGCGCTGGAGCACATGAAGCGTGCAGATGTTCCCACGCCTGGGCACAGCTGGAGGGACGGGTTCATCTGGGCATGCCCTGGGTGTGCGCCGGCACGTGCGTGGGTGGAGGGAGCGGGTCTGTGTTTGTACACGCCGGGCCTGGCTCCAGCCGCGTCCCGGGAGCTGGGTGGGAGCTGTGCTGTGGTACCAGCAGGCAGCACCTGGTATTGCTTTACGCCCCAGTGACAGGCTCTTCCCATGCGCTGGCAGGCCAGGGGAGGGTGGGACTGCACACCTGGTGTGCAGATACTTGGTCATGGTGTCCCAGGGCCTGTGGGTGGGGAAAAATGGAGCCAGAGCTGGCTGTGAGAGCAGCCAGGGCTGGTTTGAGCACATCCCAATCTCCCTGCTTGGGCAAAGTCTCCTGGTTTGCAGGAGTCTCCCTGCCCCGCAGACTGTGGGTGCAGAGGAAGGGGGACTGGGCTGTTGTGCTCCAGCTGTTCTCTCAGCCTGTCCAGGCTGTGGGCAGCTCTGGCCTCCTGCCTGGGAGCTGTTTCTCTGTCATGCTTGAGACTTGGTGATGGCTCAGTGGAGTAACGATGGTTGATGCAGAGGAGGGAAGGGAACATCCTAAAGCAGGGCTGTGCAGCCTCCAGCCTCCCCAGTGCCCCTGCCTCGGGAGCCTTCCTGAGCTCCCAGCCTGCTCAGAGGGAAGCTGGGCGCAAGGGGAAGCCAGCTGTCCTCCCTCCTCCCTCCCCTCCCCTGGGAGATGCAGGTATGCGTGTTCCCAGCGGCTCTCAGCTGGGCCGTCCCCAGCCCTGCCGCACCTGCCCCTCCTTTGATGTTTGCTTCTGATGATCGCTGCTGCAGGCGCTGAGTGTCCTGGGATCGTCCTTCCTGTGCACCTGGGATCCTGCAGCCGCTCTCCCCAGTGCTGTGACTCACCAGCTGACAGCAGCAGCACCTCCTGCCAGGAAACTGGGGAGAGATGAGCTGTGAGGCTGGGCCCGCTGGGCAGCAAGGAGTGCAGGGAGCCTGGCAGCCAGGGGCTGGTGCCCCCTCAGAGCTTTAGCACAAGCTGCTCCAGCAGCAAAGTGTTGCCAGGGCAAGGGCAGGATGCTGGAGGGTTGCAAATTTGACAGCCCCTGGGGGCCAGACCTCCCTTGAAGTGGCTCCAGTTGCAGGCAAAGGAAGTGGGATTCAGAGGGACCGATGCCTGGAGGGCAGTGGCTCCCACCGCAGGAATCCCACCAGGTGTAGCTCTGCTGTGCTGCTTCACTGCGCCCTGATCCTCCCTGGAGCTGGCAGTTCCTGTGGTCTCTGCCTGCACGTGGGGTCTCACAGCAGCGAGGGTCTGCAGGCAGGGTGGGAGTGAGCAGATCCACGCTGCAGGCCCAGGGAAGGGGTGCTGGTGGAGCAGAGGTGGGTGACACTGGGATCAGCTCCATGGCTCTCAGCTTTGCCAAACCTCCCTAGGCTAGGCAGGAAGCTCCACTCTGCCTCCCTCAGCAGTGGAAACCCATCCTGCCCTTCACACCTTCTGTGGGCACACTGTCCTCGAGCGGCAGGACAGGGTCTGCTGCATCTCTTTGTCACCTGCCCAGCCCCTGGGCTGCTCCACTGCCACCTCCCCACTGCCCACTCTCCTTTCTGTTAAGTTCTGGGTGCCTGGCTCTGCTCATGCCAGTGGGAGCTGCCTCATCCCCGAGTTTCAGTACTCACTTTTCCATGCTGCAGCCCTGTCCGGGAGTCTGCAGGCAAGGAGAGGCCAGTGGGTGCCAGCAGGTGAAGGGGGGTGCCAGGCTTCCTGCACAGGGTGGTGCATTCTCAGTGCTCTCACTCCAAAACTCTTCTGCTTTTTCTCTCTCTTCCCCCCCCTCTCCTTTCTGTCCTTGTCTTTCCCTTCCTGCTTCCTCTCTCTCCTGCAGCTATGAATCCTCTGCTGAAATCTTGCCACACACACCAAGACTTACCCACTTCCCCACGGTGTCTGGCTCGCCGGCCAGCCTGGCTGATTCCATGCAGCAGAAACTGTCCTGTCCCCGCCGACGCCGGCAGCAGAGCCCTAGTGCCATGTAGCCACTGCCGCCGGGGCCCCTTGTCTGTCGCTCTGGCCAGGTAGGGGCAGGTCCTGGCTCTCCCTGGTCCAAGCTCTCCCTGTTTCCAGCTCTCCTCGCTCCGTGGGCAGAGGCTGGAGCTGTTGCTGTGCTGCTGTGGGCCGGCTTCTCTCCCATTCTGAGAGAGGAGACTGGGAAGGGCGAGAGGGTTTGACATCCCAGCCCTTGTCCTTTCTGCTTGGAGCAGCATTCCTGTTTCCTTAGCCAGAGCCCTGGGGCCGCTGCTGGAGGGGGTTTGCAGCCAGAGGAGTGAGACCCTGGGAGGGAACGCTGCTGTTGGTCTTGCTGCAGTTCCCCTGTTAACTGGCCCCGCTGGCACCAGTGCTCAGCCAAGGAAAGCATTTGCTATCCAGGATATCCAATAGTGCTCTTGGGAACAAGGACAGACCCCCAGGCACAGAGCTGGCCCCTGGCTGGGTCCACACTTGGAGATGTCTGGAGGGGATGCATCCCTCATCTCCCTGCCTGGGCTCTGCCCCATGGGGCTTCCTGTGCTGGGGGCTGATGGCTGGAGCCCACCTTGTCCTCAGCAGCAGCAGGGCAGACCCCAAGGCCACAGGCTGGGCTGTCCCCACGTGGCACAGGGCTCTGTCCTCAGGGAGGAGTTGGCCCCACTCATGTCCCTCTTATCCCCAGCTACGAGGAGAGCTCAACCCCCAAGGAGGCGCCAGGGGTTTCCAAAGAAGAGCCAACAGAAGCCTCCAAGAAGGAGAAGTGACCTTGCCCGTGGGCCGTGCCCGGTGCTGCTGGGCTGGGGCCCTTCAAGACCCTCTGCAAGTGACAGACGACGAAACAATTGTGCAAGAGCATCGTGTTGTGTGTGTCGGAGCAGCCACCCAGGTGGGGTATCGATGTATGCCGGTTTTTAAATTTTGTATTGTGCATTTGCTTTCTCTCATATTAAACCATGTTGAAGGAAGGAGTGCTGGTGTGGCCGTGCCCCTGCTCAGCCAGCACCGGGGTTGGTGTCCGGCTCGCCCGCCTTCTCTCAGTGGGGCCGGTGGCCGTTGTCTGGCTGTTTCCAAGTGACCAAGTGACCGTTCCCCTTCCCCCTCCCACTCCTCTGGCACTGGGCCTTCCCCCAGCCTGGCCCCTGCTGTGCGATACCCAGATTTAGGGCCGCAGTCACTGACCCCTGTGTGGGTTTGAGCTGGGATCTGGCCCCAGAGCGGCGTGGCTGAGCAGAGATTGGGATGCAGGAACCTCACAGGGTGGGGACGTGCTCTGCCGCAGCTGCTGGGGTGCTCAGTGAGCTGAGGCTAACCCCCCATGGCCTGGGGGAGCGGGAATGGGAGGGGTGGGGGTGGGTGACCCCAAACCCAGCCCTGAAAGCAGGGTGAGGACAGCATCGATTGTCTCCCTTCCATGCAGGGAGCCAGGCACCATCCTGCACCCCTTGGGGCTGGGATGGGCAGGGGATGCTGGTGCAGACATGGGGGCTGAAGGGGCTACAGGCAGGGGCAGCTCCAGCATCTGCTTCAGCTTCCACTGGGACCAGCTGCCCTGTGTCCTGCAGCACTGGCAGTGTCCTCCCTACCCCTCCTGGGGGCCCACATGTGGAGGATCCTGCATCTCTCTGGCCATGCCCACTGCCAGAATAAATAGAAAGTGTTTGCTGGCTTGGCAGCTCCTCCACAAAAGCCGTATTGAACTATTATTCCCTACGCCGGCTGCGAGCACTAAAAGTGGCGCCTCGCGTTCTGCCATCTAATGACCCTTCGCAGGCTCCTGCAGATGTTTTCTATGACTTACAGCTCCTTTTCCAAGAGCCCTGTCCGCAAAAACAAGAGGGGCCACTTTAATTCCAATTAAATACCTCCAGCTAAGCAAACAGTGTGCAGCAGGGTCTGGGTACAGCACGGCCGCCAGGCCCAGCCCACCGAGTCGCTGAGTCTAGACTCCAGATGTGATTTCACCAGCCTCCAGTGTTCCGTGGAAAAGGACTCTGGCTCTGCCGTGGGGTGCAGGACCCTACCCCAAGTCAGGACCCCACTCCCCACCCTGGCGTGTCCCTTGGTGTGGGGCTGGCGCCGCATCCTGGGAGGCTCTGCATCCTCCCTGGCTTCGGCTGGTGGGAGCTGCATCCTCATGCAGCCTCCAGAGGCCCCAAGGGTGCAGGAGCAGACTGGGGGGTGCACAGGGTACCCCCCTGTGCCAGCATCACCCTCCTGCCTCCCTGCTGCCCTGCAGAGCTCAGAGCAGCTCGTGCCTGCTGTAGGTGTGGTGGAAGCGTGGCCGGGAGCTTTCCCTGGGCTGCAGGGAGCGGAAGGCCTGGGAAGGGGAGAGCGGGGTCACCCCTCACCCTGCCTGGCCGATAAGCCAGGGCCGGCCAGGAGGAAGGAAGTGTGTTGGGCCCTGCAAGGAGCCGCCAGTGGAGCCAGCACTTCAGCGCTCCCCAGTTTGCTCGCCTGCTGCACCTGGGCCTGTGGCACCTCCGGTCCCGCCAGGGCCGAGGCCACACGGCTCCGCTGTGTCTGGACCGCTGCTGGGCCACCTTCCCCTCTCCGCAGGGTCCCTCCGGCTCGGTGGGGGCTGCGGAAACATGGATGTGCCGACTCCGGCAGGAAACCTCCGTCCACTGAACTGCGCCCCGCTAGGGCAGGGGCCAAAACTGCCTGTTCATGTGGGGTTTGGGATGATCCTCACCCACCCACGGCACCTCAGGGCAGGGGTGTAGATGCCCGTTGGCCTGGGGAGTTCCTGGGCACACACCCCTTGTGCCAAACTCCCAGCAGGAATTGCAGTGGGGTGGGATGAGCTGAACTGGAGGTGCCCAGGGTACAAATGCCAGGCAAGGGAAGGGTGGCTTTATGTTTGGGGAGTGCTGGTGCCTGGGGTGAGGAGGGACGCACCAGGGCTGCTTGTCTCTAGAACCCTGTGGAGCCTCCCCACTGCAGAAGGAGTGCAGCTGGGTGATGATGGGTGATGGGTGCTGCAGTTTCACCTCCCTGCAGTTTCATCCACCCTGCAGGGCAGGGGATGCTTTGCTGTGATGGTGGGTGCTGGTGATGAGCGCTGGGGCCCCATGGAGTGGTGGGTGCTGGTGCTGAGAGCCGGGGTCCCGTGTGATGATGGGTACTGGCAGTGGCGCCCGGCCGGCGGCTGCGAGCAGGGAAAGGAAGCAGCCCAAGGCAGCCCCAGCCCCGGCCGGCCGGCGAGGAGGGGCAGGAAGCTGGAATAAATCCCAGGAAGGGCTGCCTGGCTCCAGCTGGTCTGGGCTGCAGCGGATGGAGCTGGGAACGGGAAGGGAGAAGGCGGGAGGGGAATGCGCAGGGGCTTTCTCAGGCCTCGGCCCCGCTCCAGCTGTGCCGGCGGCCCCGGCACATCTGCAACCCTGGCTCAGCACTGTCATGCGGACATGGGGGGGTGGAGGCTCTGTGGAGCCTCAGGGCTGACCTGCGGATGGCACCGAGAGAGGGGATCTGGATGGAGCCCAACCTCAGCCAGGGCAGGAGCAGCCCAAGTTTGGGGGTCCTGGCCACTGGTGGGGACCCAGCCTGACCTGCGGTGTCTGTGCTGCCTTTTAGCCCTGCGTGCCGGAGCGCGGGGCTGGGCGCTGCCGGTTCTGGGGTGCCGGCCGTACCCCATCTCCCCATCGCAGCAACACAGGCAGCCCCGCGGCCCCTCGGCGGCCTGGCGCGGCCGTGCCCTGTGTGGTCCCGGCGGGGCGGGGGCGGCCGGGGGGCTTTGATGTGCTCGGCTGCCGGGCAACCCCTGCTCAGCGCAAAGCAGCCGCCCCCCGGCCGCCCCCCCGGCCGGGCTGAGCCCCGCCAGCACCATATGGCCGAGGCTGCTGTTACCGCGCCGCGCGCCCCGTTCCCAGAATTGAGATGGAAATGAAGCTCTGTTCTGCCGGACAACACTGCTGCGCCGGCCGGCACGCCGTGCCAGGCCGGGACCCCGCGGCCAGCTGTGGCCAAGGCGGCGTCCCGGTGCCATACTGGCAGCCCAGACCCCAGCGCCCCATCCCCAGCACCCCAACATGCAGAGGGATGGGGTGAGAGTGTCCTGCTCTCGGGGGCATCCCATGGGCTGGGGCAACCGGAGCGGCTGTGCCAGGGCGGCTGTGCCACGTGTGCCATGACACCCACCGCGGCCACGCAATCCGTCCCCGTCCCCTCGCTGCCCGTGCTGGCCGGTGGCAGGGGAGCGGGGTCCGGCTCGTCCTGGCATTGTTGGCGGCGCAGCTGGCGGTGGCGGCGGCCGGCCGGCGGCCCTGAAAGACATTCCTGTGCACAATGTCCCCGGCCTCCCGCCGCGGCCCGGCCACTGCCGCCAGATGGGGGCTAATTAGCAGCTTTGAGAGCCGCGGTGGGAACCGGGCAGCACCGGGCCCTCCGCCGAGCCCTGAATGGAGGGGGCGACCCCAGCGCCGTGCCCACCCTGGGAACCGCCACCGCACCAAGCTGGGGGACACAGGGAGGAGGGACAGAGGGAGGGACGGGGGGGACAGAGGGATCCAGCTCCCCCCGGCCAGGCTGGCAGGGTTGGAGTTCATCCATGCTCTCCAGGATTGCTTCCCCCCCACACAGAAGAAGAGGGGAGGCCTTCGGCTCCCTGAAAGCTTGGGGATGTTCAGCAGGGCCTGGCCCCCCCAGCCCAACGCCATAAAGGGCAGGGAGAGCTGCGCTGGCACTTGGGTACACGTGTTGGTGTGCAAGGCAGGATGTATGTGTGCATGAGAGTGTACACGTGTGCGTGTGTGTACCTGTCTGTGCATCCATCCACGTGTGCCTCTGTCGTGTGCGTGTCCTTGTGGCTGTGTTTGTGCTCCACGGGTTTTTGTATGTGCGTGAATCTTCCTGTGCACACGTTTGGGTGTGTCCCGCACACATCTGCGTGTGCAAGCACGTCTGTGTCCCTGCCTTTGTGTGTGCACACGCACACCCACCCTGCGTGTCTGTGTCTGTACGCACACCCGCGTGTCACTGTACACGCACCCGGGAGTGTCCAAGGCTGCAGCTTTGCCTGCTCCCTCCCTTCCCACCCCGTTTCGGGCTGCTCGGGGTGTGCCGAGGTCTCGCTCGGGGGCCCTCCCGGGGCGCTGCCTGCCCTCCCCGCAGGTGCGGGCTAATTAGCAGTAACGCTAATTACAGCGCGGACCAGAAACCCTTCGGGGCAAGGACCGGCTGCCTCGCACGGCGGCGGGACCTCCACCGGTTTCCCCCGCGGCAGGACCGTGCTCGCAGCCCACTCCCCGCGCCGCCCCATGCACCCAGCGCTCGACCCCTCTGCCCGCCCTCGGGTGGACCCGAACCTGGCGACCCCCGCCCCGGCAGCCGCTACCGAGCAGCTCTGCGGAGGTTTGAGCTCCGGGGAACGAGGAACACCAAACTTGGGGCGGGGGGCGCGGCGCACGGGCTGCCCCCTGTGGGGATGCCTATGCCACCATGGTGCACCCCCCGTGTCCCCATGAGGGTGCAGATATGCCCCTGGGGGTCCCTGTGCCTTCTGTACGGTCCCGGTGCCCCCGTATCCACGTGAGGATGGCCGATGCCTCCGTGGGGGTCCCGGTGCCCCCGTAGGGGCCGCAGGTGTGTGTCCCCGCCCCGCCCCCGTCGCCATGGGCACCGCCCGCCAGGCGCCGCGCTGACAGCGCGCGGGGTTTTATGAATGGGTGACGTCACGACCCTGGCGTCTCACGGTCTGAGCCGCCGCGGAGGCGGGGGGGCCGCGGGGAGTGCGGGGGGGCCCGAGCACCCGGAGGGGCACCGGGGGCCTGGAGAGGGCAAGGGGCGATCGGGGCTGAGGGGAGCCCGACACCGGGAGCCCGCGGGGCAAGTACTCGCCTTAATGGCGGGCCAGGGTAGGCGCTCCGCACCCCTGTAGCCTCCTCACCGCCGGTGCCCTCGCACCGCAGCCCGAGCCCGTCACGGCTCTCTCCCCGCCATTGCCCCTTTAAGGCTCTGCCCTTCGGGGCGCATGAATGAGGTGGGCGGGGCCGTGCTCGCCCCTCCTGCGCTGCCATTGGCCGAGGCTTCCCCGAGGCCCCGCCCACCCGTCGTCGGCGCTCCATAAGAGGCGCGGCGGGGCGCGGGCTCCTCGTCCGCCCGCAGCGTCCCCGTCCTGCCCGCTGTGCTCGCAGCCCCTCGCCATGAAGGTCGCCGCTGTCGCCTCTTCGCCGCTGCCCGCGGGCGCCGGCGGCCCGCTGAAGGCGGTGCGACCCGGGGAGGCCGCCCGCTGTGGGCCGGGCCCAGGGGTGTCCCCGGGAGCGGCTGAGCAAGCGGCCGCCGCGTTGCTGTACGATATGAAGGGCTGCTACTCGCGGCTACGGGCGCTGGTGCCGACGCTGCCGCGGCACCGGCGAGTCTCCAAAGTGGAGCTGCTGCAGCACGTTATCGACTACATCTGGGACCTGCAGCTGGAGCTGCAGTGCGGCCCACCCCGCCCCGCTGCTGCTGGGGACTCCCCCGAGGTGAGTGCGGACCCCACGGCACCGGCTCAGACCCGCGCTCCTGACGGGCAGCACCGGCGCTCCCTGGAATCTCCTTCCCCCGATCTGCACCGCGCCCTCTCCTTCCTGGGGATGTCCCTTTCTCTTGCCCCATTTCTGTCCCCGTCCTCTCCGGCACCCTCCTGGCAAGTCTTGACCGGCCGTTTCGTGTCCCTTTCCCGCAGGCTCCGTGCATTCCCGCTGCCGATCGGATCCTCTGCCGCTGAGACCTCTCTGGACCCTCCACGGACGTCATCCCCGGGATCCCCGTCCCACCACGGACATCGTCCCCGGGACCCCGGCCCTGAGCACCGCGGCTCACCTGCATCCCTGGCTCCCCGGCGGGGCTGCCCTGGGGGTCCCCCCGCAGCCTGGGCAGGGGGTGCTGTGGGCCGTATCCTTCCTTCTCAGATTGCTGAGAGCATTCCCCGTATTGTATATTACAATGATGCTGGAGAATATTGTTCTACAATAGCTGGAGTTTTGTTATTAAACAAGCCCTGATGACCACACGTGCCTTTTCTTCCTGCCCTTCACCCCCCTTCTCCTGGGTTTTGGGCGTGTTTAGCCCCGGGGTTATGTGCCCCATCAAACGGGGGTGGGGAGCTTGTGCAGATCACTGTGGGCCGGGTGGGTGTGCTGGGGGATACAGGGTCTGGGACCCTGTGGTGGTGCTGGGGAAGGGATCTCTCACGGGCTGGTCCTAATTCCCCGTGTCCTAGTATTGTCCCAGCATTGCCGCTACAGAGCCTCTCCCAGTGGTTCCCGTGGGGTCCGTATCTCACCCCCTCCTTCACTCTCTGGGTCAGACATGGGGGTGCTGAGGGGCAGGCACAGGAGGAAAGATTGTTTGCACCCTGTGGTGGGATAATGCAGCAGCACTGGGATGTATCTTCCCCTGATCAGGCACCTTTATGGGATAATGAGACAGAGGGGACAGCGTTATGAGCAAGATGTGAGGTTCTGTGCCTGGGTGGGAGTGTGGTGTCCCCATCTCCCTGGACAGTGACGTGTTTGCAGCCTGGGATTCCCTTCACTCCCCTTCCCAGCTGGGCCACTTGCCCCCAGCAGCCTTCCCGAAGCTCCCACAGTTGTTGCTGTGTCAGGACTAGGGGATTGCAGGGGTGATGCTGCGGGGATTGGTCCCTTTACGGGGAGAGCAGATACAAGTCCTGAGGTGCTTCTCTCTGTGGCCCCGCCCCGTGGTTCCTGCTCTTCCTGGTGCAGCCCCTGCCTGTGGGGACACACAACCTCTTGGGACAAGGAAATTGCATCAGGGGTTGTGCAACTCCGAGGGCTGGGGGTGCCCGGGGCAGCTGCCCTGACCTGAGCTTCCCCGTGACTCACAAACAACCCAAGGACCACCCAGCCTCCTGTTCCAGATATGTTCAGACCTTCCTACGGGCCTGGCAGGGGAAAAGTGGAGTGCCCAGGGGGGCTCTTGTTGCTCTAGTGGGACCCTTTAGGCACCCCCCTCCCAGGGTCCTGCAGCCAAGGGGATTTGGGGCTGGAAGGCGTTGACCAGCCCTGGGCACAGGTGTGTGCACGCCTCTGCTCAGCGTTTGTGTGGGTTTGCGTGTTCACAGGCACGGTCACAGCTGCAAGCGTGTCCCTGTGTGTCCCTGTGCATCCGTGTGTGTCCGGGCCGTGTCCTTGTGTGTCCATATGTATCCCTGTGTGTCCGTGCGTGTCCCTGTGTGTCCGTGCCGTGTCCTTGTGTGTCCATATGTATCCCTGTGCTTCCGTGCGTGTCCCTATGTGTCCGTGCCCGTCCGTGCCCACTCGTGCTTTCCCAGCCCAGCGGACCCCCTGGCAGGGCCTGTGTAGGGGACAGGTGACTTGGAGTATCAAGACACTGCCTCGCCTGTCCACCCCTGTCCTGGCTGTGACATAGCAGCCGAGGACACGCGGCGGGGCCGGGGGCTCTGGGTCTCTGGGGATGAACTTGTCCCTCGGTGGATGGGTCCCCTCCATCACCCGCCGGGTTCTCCTTATCACCCACTCTGGTGTCTCCTCCACCGCCCGCCTCTCTCCTAGTCCCGTAGCGCGGCGCGGACGGGGCGGTGGGTCCCTCTCCCGGTGCCCGCTCGCACTGCACGGCCCGGGCCGGCCTCCTGGAGTAGCCCGGAAGGTCCTGGGACAGGGAGAACCGGGACTGGGGGCTCTGCTCGGGCAGAGGGAGGCGGTGGGGCAATTCCCGTGCCGTGTTCCCGGGTGCCGCCCTTACCTGTTCATTGCCGCCTGATGTGGAAGCTGCAGCTGGAGCCGCGGGGAGAGGGGCTCCGTGTGTGACCGTGTGTGTCCCCATGTCTCTGCCTGACCCCTGTCCAAGCCCTGTGTGCCCCACGACCGAGCCCTCGCGATGCAGCCCTGGCAGTCACCCTCTCCTCAGAGGACGTGGGGCGGCCCCGACCGGGTTCCTGGCACAGGAGAGCTGGGGAAGGGGCTGACGGAGCCAGCCCAGGCTTGAAGCGGGGCTGGCAGGGCTGAGCCGCCTGCACTTGTCGGGTGCCGGATGCGGCAGCACCAGGATGCACCGGAGAGCCCCAGGGAGCGCCCAGCCCGCGGGCACCTGTGCCCCAACCGGTCCCTCGGTGTTTTCGTGGGACCTGATTCATCCCGGAAGGGATTAGGGACGGGGGAAATGGGTGACGTTGTGGTCTGACCAGGACCCGGGATGGACACTGGCGTCAGAGCTGGTCCCCGCTGTTCACTGCCACGTACGGGCCCAGGGACACGGAGGAGCCGGGACCCATGGCAGGACCTGCGGCCCCCGCGGCGGGGGGCACCGCGCCCCCCTGTCACGGTGAGTGCTGGTGCAGGGCAGAGGCACCCTGGGATAGAGGGGCTCTGGTGGGCGTTGGGCTGGGGGTCAGGGTCAGTGCTGGCCTCTGGGTCACTGCTGGTGGCTCTGGCCACCACTGCAGCCCTGGTTGGTGGCACTGGGGATTCCAGGCCAGTGGGCAGCTGCTCTCAAGGACTCTGTAAGGTACATTATGTGGGGCTGTGGTCCCTCTGGTGAGGTTGCCTGTGGGCTGTACGTGCCCCTATGGTGCTGGGATGAGGCCCCGGCCCTCCTAGAGGTACCCCTGGGTCAGCCAGGCTGGATCCAGGAGGGCAGCTGGCCCCCTGTCACCCATGGCCCTGGAGGGGCTCCCCCTGGCCAGGGGATAGTCCCGCTGATGGTGGGTTCAGCAGTGCAGGTGGCTCCTTCCCCACAGCAGGGATTTTTTGGAGGGGATTGCACAGTTCTGCTCTCGCTCTGACTGTCCCAACCTTTCCATCACTTCCCCAGGGGTTGCCTCTGCACCCAGGACAACCCCCCCCTGAAATTTAGGTAACCCTACACAGGGTTCCCAGAGCCCTTCCCAAAGCGGGAAGAGCTGCTGCTCCCTGGTGCAAATGGGTTGAGCCCTGTTTGCCCTCGTGCAGTCCCCCTGCCCCAGGACCAGCTCGTTGTGCCCCCCACTGCTCCCAGGCAGGCACAGCTGAAGCTCTTTGCGACCTTGGTCTCTGTGTGTCCCCACATGCTGGTCCTGTGCCCCTGTGGGGAGCCCTGGCTGGTGTCCCTGGCTTGTGTGCACCCCCAGGGCAGGGGGCTGGCAGGGGGTGGCGTGGGACCCTGCATTGCCCCGCTCCCACGAGTGAGGAACAACGGCGATCCGGCTTCCCCTTTGCGTCACCCATTGGGCAAGTCTGGGCTTTCGGTGGCCGGAGCACTGTGGTGTCCCCATGTGTGCTGATGTCACCCGGGGCTCCCTGTCCCCCATTTAAGTCCTGGCTGTGCTGGTGCACAGGGAGGGGGTCTCTACACCAGCCGTGTGTCCCCCAGACATGTCCTCTGCTCCAGCCTCCGGCTCCCAGCACCATCCTCGAGGTACTGAGTGGCTCTGCCTCCTGCTCCTGCTGCCCATCTGTGTCTCTGCCACCATCACCAGTGCTGGCACCAATCCTGGCATCAAGGCCTGGCTGACCCAGAGGACGCTGGAGTTCGGTGAGTCTGTGCTCCTGACTAGGCAGGGGTGGGGGGACCAGTGGGGGATGATGCCCAGGCTGCTAAGGAGGGGGAGTGAAGGGCACCAGTGGGCACCACGAGGAATGATGCCAATTCTGCCAGGAATGCAGGGTGGAAGGACCATCCTGGACCTGGCTGCTCACTCCCCTGACACCCCAGCCCCTTCCTTGGTGTCACCCCAAATTCCCACTTTGCCCCAGGCCGGCGCTTTGGGCTGGAGCTGCTCCAGTCAATGCTGCAGAAGGAGCACGAGCTGAACCTGACAGGTTCCTACAACATCCCGCTCCTGGGGACTCTCACCTACGCTGTGCCACGGTAAGAGCCACCTGTGGGGTCCCCGTCCCTGTCCCCATCCGTGTCCCAGCCACAGCTGCGAGGACAACTTGCCTGTGCTGTGCAGGATTCACATCCATGAGCTGCAGATGAATGAATCCACGCTGGCCTTTGCCGAGGACGTGGGGGTCAGGCTGACGGTGCAGCGCGCCCGGATCCAGCTCAGCGCCGACTGGGCAGCCCAGCTGGGCGCCGTGTGAGTCCTCACTGGGGCAGGGACAGGGACTCAGGGCAGCTCAGTGTCACTGCTGCCCCTGTGCTCACCCATGCTGTCCCCAGCCAGGACAGCGGCTCTGTGGAGCTCCGCATGCAGGACCTGGCCATGGCTGCAGTGTTGGGGGTGAGCGAGGATGGCAGCGGCCGCCCCACGGTTTGGAGCGCCGGCTGTGACGCCCAGGGCACCGACCTGCACATGGAGTTTCACCGTGGATACAGGTGATGCCAAGCCCCCTGCTCCGTCCTGCCCCTGGCATGCAAGGACTACTGGTGCCCCAGCCAGGGTGGTGGGCTGGGGGAGTCTGGGTGGGTGCCATGAGGTGATCTGAGCACCCCACTCTGCCCCACAGCTGGCTCTACAACCTGCTGGCACCTCTGCTTCAGAGAACCCTGCGGCAGCAGCTGAACAAGCAGGTGGGTGCTCGGCCCCTGTGCCCTGGGGTGTCCCTGTCCGTCCCCCCAGCCCAGTGAGGCTTGAAGACCCTCACCCCTGGGCTCGCTGACACCCTGCTCTGCTTCCAGCTCTGCCTCGTGCTCCACAGGGGCGTTGACAGGCTGGATGATGTCCTGAAGCACATGAAAGGTGGGTGAGGGGACCCCAGGACTGGGGACAGGCGGGGTGGTCCTGGGGCGTGTGGACAGGACTGGTGCCCAGCAGGGTCTGCAGGACCCCACTGCGGGGCCAGATCCTGACAGAGCCAGGCTGTGGGAGGGGGCTGGTGGTCTGACTCCTCCTGACCACCCTCGTGTCCCTGCAGTGTCCACCCAGCTGGACACCTTTGCTGCCATCGACCACTCCCTGCTGGGACCGCCAGCCATCACAGAGGAGTATGGGGACATTGCCCTTAAGGTAACGTCATCCTGGGCATCCCTGGGCCAGATTTGGGAACGGGGGAGCCTGACTGATCCTCACATCGATCTGTGCATCCGTGCAGGGAGAGATCTTCAGGGTGGGCACGTACCAGCAGAGGCCCTCAGCACTGCCCGTAGCGCTGCCTGTGGCGTTACCCATGGCACTGCCCGTGGCTTTGCCCACGCCCCTGCCCAAGACACTGCCGATGGCACACGAGCCCATGCTGCTGTTGGCTGTCACTGAGCTGGTTGCCAACTCGGCCGCCTTCACGTACTTCACGGCCGGGGCCCTGCGCAGGAACATCTCCAGTGACATGGTAGGGATGGCTGGAGCACAGAGCTGTCCACTCTGGGCTCCCACTGAACTCCCTCTGGGGTGTCCCCGTGCCCCCCTGCTCAGCCCCAGCACCCTGATCCCTCCCTGCCTTCCAGCTCCCGCGGCAGTTCCCGCTGCAGCTGAGCACCAAGGGCATGGAGGTCTTCTCCCCCCAGGTGAGTGGGACAGGCCACGGGGAGAAGGGGACACGGGTAGGACATGGAGTAGGACAAGATGCAGGTGGGATGGGACATGGGGTGGGACACAAGATGGGGTTGCAGGAGGAACAGAAGATGTAATGGGATGCTGGAGGGTGGGACAGATATAAAATCATGCAGGAGGGGTGGGACAGGGGATGGGGCACAGGAGGGGTGGGATGAAGGAGGGAAAGGTTGCAGGTGGGATGGGACATGGGGTGACACAGAGGTCAAACGGGATGCACGGGGGACAGGACAGGGGAATGGGGTGCAGTGGAAATGGGGTGTGTTGCGGGCAGTATGGGATGCAGACAGAATGGGACATGGGCAGGGCAGTGATGGGGACCAGATGGAGGCATGGCCAGCGTGGCTCTGTGCCATCTCTGCCCTGCCCCTCCCAGCTGCAGGAGCGCTATCCAGACCAGCCCATGGAGCTGCACCTCTGGGCCCGCCGGCAGCCCCTGCTCTCCTGCCATCCTGACACCCTGCACGGGACCCTCTTCGGCTCTGCCGAGGCCTTTGTGGTGCTGCCCAATGCCACTCGTGTCCCCGCCTTTCTGCTGAACATGGTGAGTCCCTGCTGCCATGGCTCAGGGAGCCAGGGGACCCCAAAGGGCTTGGATGGGGCTGACGTGCCTGTGCTCCTGGCTGGGGCTGTGCTGGGTGATACTGGGGGTTACTGGGGCCAGCTGGGTGATGCTGGTTTGCAGGCACTGCCCTGGTCCCTCCAACATCTCTTCTTGCTGCAGGATGCCAACGTGACGGGGAAGCCGACAATCACCAGCAACAGGCTCAGGGGCACCGTGAGACTGACAGGGTCAGTGCCTGACCCTGAGCTGGGTCTGAGCTCCCGAGCCACACCTAGAGAGCTCCCCCATTCCCCACTTCCGTCCATTTGCCTCCCTGAGTCCCATATTGCCTGCTCAGACCCCATCCTGCCCCCTGTTCATATCCATGTCAGCTGCCCTGGCAGCAGGTCCTCAGCTGGACCCGCTCTGCTGGTCCCACCATGGAGCTCTGCCTGTCCCTACCCTGGGACAGGACAGTTCCCATTCCTGTGCCTGGCTCTGACCCTGATCTTGTCCTCCAGGCTCCATGTGATGCAGGTGGCATCAAACGTGGGCCCAGTGGAGGTGAGTGGCTGTGCCAGGGAAGCCAAGGGGAACCTTGGATTCCACATCACCTTGGGAGCAGGGTCAGGGGGGAATCTGGGGTGCTGTGGACCCCACGCATGGCAAATCTGACAAGGAGCTGGGCACTGCCTGCACCATGGACCCCTCTGCCTGCTCTGTGCTGGGCTCAGACCCTGCCTGTCCCACAGGTGAAGCGTCTGGAGACCCTGCTGAAGTTTGGGCTGTGGCTTTTTGGGGTGCCCCGAGCAAACAGTGAGTGCTGTCCCTGTCCTGTCCCCATCCCCTCACAGCTGCACCACGGCCACCCCCTGCTATGACTTTGTCTCCCCACAGAGTGGCTCAAGGCTGGCATCCCCCTCCCCCTCCCGCATGGCCTCAGCCTGCTCAGACCCCGGCTCTCGCTGCAGCAGGTGGGTGCCACCACTGTCCCCTTACCCCAGTGTCCCCCATGTCCCCCATATCCCCCCTCTCACCCTGACTCCCTACAGGGCTTCGTGCTCATCACCGCGGACCTGCAGTACGAGCCATGAGACCACCGGCCTCGTGGGAACACGCCAGCCCCCCGCCAGCCGTGTCCCCATCCCCATCCCGATGCCATCGAGCCCCCGGGGCCGGCAGAGCCGCCCACCCATGGGACCCACAGACCCCCCACCCTCTGCAGGGATTAAAGCGGTGTGTTGTGGGGTGTAGCTCAGCCCGGTGTGTTGTGGGGTGTCTCGGGGAGCCCCCTCAGCCGCGCCCCCCAGGCAGGGTCCCATTCCCGGCTCCACGATGGGGCATCGCGGTGTCCCCGGCTGCGAGGAACTCTGGCTGTGCCGTGGTGGGGTCCGTCCCCTGCGGGGGGCTCGGGGAGGCTGGGGACGGGGCTAGTGGCCCTCGGGGACCGCGGTTTCCCCCAAGTCCTCGCGGCTGTGTTGGTCACGGGGGTCCCTCTGCTCCCGCTTCCCGCAGCCGCTGCGGCCGCAGCTCCGCGGCCGCTTCTCCCGCTGCCCACGGGATGGTGCTCGTGTCCACGGGCTCCCGCCGCGTCCCGCCAGCCCAGGGAGCCGCCGGGGCTGCCCCCACGCTCCGGGGGTGTCCCGGAAAGGACAGCGGAGGGCGGTCTGGGGAAGGAAGAGCTGGGCGCGTCCGGCAGGGAGAGGGATGCGGGGTGGCTCGGTGTTCCCCGTGCTTGTGACATCGCAAAAAAGCCCCGAGTGTTTGTGTGGTCCAACCCGTGCGGAATGAGCCCCGCACAAAGGGAAGGTGCTCTTTTGAGGGGTAGCCCCTGGAATGCGGGAGGCTGTGGGTCCCAGTGAGGCTGTAAGTCCCCTGCCCTCCTCCTCCCAACGTGATTATGGGTGCTGAGCCCACGTCCCCACAACCACCATCCCCAGCCCAGCTAAGAGGCTGCCCTGGGTTCTCCTGTCCCCATCACCCCTTAGTGCCACCCCACCCTACCACCATCCCTCCAGCACACAGCAACTGCCCTTGGAGCACCCCAACCCTTCTATGGGCAGGGAAGGACTTCATCCCCATCCATCCATCCATCCATCCATCCATCCATCCATCCATCCATCCCACAGAAGCCAACTCCTCCGGGCCCCAAGTTGCTCAAATCCCCGACGATTGCAAAGACCACAGCACCACCAGCAGCTCGAATGACAAATTTATTTGTGGATTCACCTCCACCTGCAAACCGAAGCGTTCAACGGGCTAATGCTAATCCTCGTGCTCCCCGTGCGGGATCTGAGTGGGTCCGACACGGGGAGCGCGAGTCCGTGCTCAGTGGCCAAGTGAGCCCCTCTGGAACCTCCGGTTCTCCCCCCACCTCCATCCCAGCTTGGCCTCCGCAGGGAGCACGGCCCCACACATAAATACGGACAGACAAGATAACAAAAATAGCATTAATAGTATTCACAAATGAATTAAAAACTACTCGTATATGTACAGCAGAGCACGGGCGGTATGTGGCTGTGGACAGCTGTGTCTGTCCATGGTGGGCTCCGAAAGATGAGGGCGTTTATTCTGGATGCTAATTTCAGCTCGAAGGCCGGAGGTTCCCTGCTCCAGCAGCAGCGGGAGCAGCGTGGGGATGAGGGGGAGGGAAGCCAGACACCTCAGTCACTGCATGCACCCGTCACAGCCACGCATGGGGACAGGGATCTGCCTGCACTATGAGACTGGGAACACGTGGGATAGCACTGGAGAGGCCAACAGCTCCTACTGTCCCCAAAGAGGCTCCCCAGAGGTGGAGATGGCTCTCAGCCAGTGCCAGCCCTCACCTCCATCTCCCCTGGGCTTGCTTCCCCACTCGTCCCATGAATCAGCTGCTCCCTGGGCTTTGCCACCCCTGTGAAAGGTGCTTCCCCTGATCCTTGTAATCCCCAGCTCTGGATTCCTGCACACCACAGCCCCAGCTCTTTGCAAAGCCCCTTGTGCCAGGGATAAGCACTCTCCCCATCTCCCGCCTCCTTCCTTTGCCAGCCCAGAGGAGCAGGCTGAGAAGGGATGAGCACTGTCCCACAGCCATCTACATTTGGAGCGAGGAGGAGGAAGAGGACAAAGAACCCTTAAAACCATGCACAGCCCTGGGCCTGGCACACCATCCTCATCTGGGACAGGCCGCAGCTCCCAGCAGCTGATTATCTGGGCACAAGGGAATTCACGTGGGGCTGACCAAGGGCAGAGCTCCTCACCCCTGGCCTCTGCCTCTTCCTCCTGCTCCCCCTGCCACAGGGACGAGCTCTGGCTGGAGAAGCAAGGACAGGGTAGTGATGCTGCAGGGAAGCTCCATCCTGTTGGGCAGCCTGCCTCTTCCTGGTGCCTGAGCATGCCAGAGACGGGGGCACGGAGCCTGACCCTTGCTCTGGCTGGGGAACTTTATATTAGTGACACATCTACACACACGCACGCACTCACACATGCAAAAATAAGTCTGTTTATTCTCTTCCAAATTATTTGGAGAACCCTGCAGGGCTGGGACACCTTCTAGCCTGTGCCCTACCCAGCTGCCTGGATCTCCCCAGCGCTGGGAGCTGGTGGCTGAAGTGCTGCATTGGCCTCAGCGCCTTTAAAACACAACGGAACAGTAAATAAGACAGGGCTACAATAAAAGGAGCTGGCGGCACGAGGGAGAAAACTCCATGGAGCAGGGTGCTCGGCCGGGATGGAGGGGCTGCCCCCCCGCGCCGGTGATGGTGCTCGGGAGCGGAGTGTAGTGGATGTGGCGGTGAAGGCGCAGCCGTCCTGGCTGCGGGGGGCTCGGCGGCGGCTCACTTGCGGCTCAGCAGGGATCCCAGCAGAAGCACTCCGGCCACCGTCGCCCCAGTCAGGAGCCATTTGTTGAAGGTCTCCTGGCTTTTTCTCACCTCGGCAGCAGCATCGTTCCCATAGAGGACCACAAAGCGCTCCTGTGGAAAGAGGAGAGTGGTGAGCAGAGGGGTGGGAGCAGAGCATGGAGGGAAAGGGCTGGCAGGAAAGTGGTGGTGGGGACCGGGCAGATGACAGATGCCTTGTGCTTCCTCGCTCTGAATCATGCACAGAGGGCAAGAGAGGAAGCACAGTCATGAGAGAAGAGGATGCCAGAAAGGATTTGTGAGGAGAACACCATGTGGGCAGGGCAGGGGATGCATCACGTGCTCTTGGCTCTCTAAAATTAGCATCCAAGTGTGATAGAAATCATTGCAGTGGGAACCCGCTGGGCTCCGTTCCCTGGCCAAGGCCTGTGGAAGCAGCAGCAGGGCTGGTGCCCATGGCTGTGGGAGGCCACACCATGCATCCCCCCAGTGATTTTGTGTCCACAGTGGAGCCTCCCACGTCTCACTCCCAGGTCCTGGTCCTCACAGGTTACTCCACAACACGAGCTGGATGTCACGAATCCCCGTGGCGAAGGCAGATACTGGGTCGCCAAGCTACTGCCTTCCCACGGCTTCAGGCGAGCAGGCCAAGCACGAGGCTTGGCCAGGAATGCAGTCACTCCGGCCCAGCTCGTCCGAGCCGGCTGCCTCCAGCCCTTCACCTCCAGCAGCAGCAGGAGCTGGGAAGACCTCAGCCCATGGTAAGAAGAGCTGTTGGGGTCCATGAGCTATACACAGCAGGGAAGGAGGGGTCCCTGGGCAGGCAGCTGGGAAACACATGGCCCAGGATCTCTCAGGTTTATCAGGGCTGAGCAGGAGCCGCAGGGCCGGATGGAGAGGGAGCTGCAAGCTCCAGGCTCAGGGATCGCCAGCAGCTCAGCGTCAGCAGGGGCTTGATGCTGTCGTACCTTGAGCCCATCTTCCCAGCAAGATCCCCTGGTTCCTGATAAGTGAATGCAGTTCCAGTAACCCGGCTGCTCTGGGAAAGCAGAGATAAGCCCGGCTGACGCTGTGCTCATGTCACGCCTCACCACGGCCTCTGTGCAGGCAGGGGGAGCATCCCTGCCTGCCTGCTCTGCCTGCACGCTGCCTCCCACACCTGCCCACAGCCTGCGGCCGCAGGACTCTGGGGCTTTGGTGCCCAGGTCATGGCTGGCATTCAGGTGCCTCCCTTTCATGGAACATGGCGCCAACTCTCCCAGCTCCCACCAAACAGCCACAGCATGGTCACAGCATGTGGGTTATCTCCCCACCTTGTCACACACCTGTGACCAAGCTCACACAGAGCTTTTCACAGCAGGGTGTGCAGCAGACCTGAATGCTTCCTCCCAGGGAGGGCTGTGTCCCTCTCCATGGCCACAGGCCTCCCCACCACAGGGAATCCGGTCCTTGATGAGCTGTGCACCTCAGCATCCACCTCTGCCACCAAAGCTCTTCTCCATCTCCCACCAGACACCTCCCCAGCTGCCTTCCACACCCCGTGACCATGAGGAGGTACTCACGGACCCAAGGGCAGAGCGTTGGGACACAGGGACTTTGCTAACTCCCCCCGGGGGCACGTCACTGCTGCCCCCTCACTTAGAGTCCTCTTCAGGGATATGACAGTCATCCCCATGACTCCCACCACCTACACAGAGTGGCAGAAGGCAGCTCGCTTCCCACCATGCCTGCCAGCTGGCACGGGATCTGTGGAGGTGTTGTACTGTGTCCTGGCCCTGCAGGAATGGGCAGGATGGAGCTCACATGCAGGTGCTGTCCAGGGAGAAAGGTGAGGGCTGCTGCCTGCTGCTAGCCCACTCACCCAGGAAACAGCCAGTGATGTGCTGCAGGAGAGGGATAGGAGGAGAGCCCAGACCCAAGAAGGGGATATTTTATATTCTGGCCCAGGAAATCCCTCTGCCGATAGGTGGTGATGAGCATGGAGCTGTGACAGGGCACGGCAGTGGCAGCAAACTGATAGCAGGCTGGCAGGGATGGAGGGCACAGGGAACTGGGGCAGAAGGCACAACCCCGTCCAAAAAACACCACCCCTACAACATCTGTGTCTGGGAAGATTTAGGTTGGATGTTAGAAAAACGTTCTTCACGCAGAGGCTGGTTGGGCATTGGAACCAGCTCCCCAGGGCAGTGGTCATGGCACCGAGTTGGAACCAGAGTTCAGGGAGTGTTTGCACCGCGCTCTCAGGCACATGGTGGGATTGCTGGGCTGTCCTGTGCAAGGCCATGAGTTGGACTTAATGATCTTTGTGGGTCCCTTCCAACTCAGCATGTTTTGATCTCTCAGTGCCAGGGCCCTCGCTCCAGGGACGGTCCTTCCCTTGGACACACGTCCCAGCCACTTGCTCACAGCACCTGACGCTGCAGAGCGCTCAGCTGGAGGAAGGTGGCTGCACCCTCATGATGTATTCCCCAGAAAATCTGCTTCCCCCAGGGATTCAGTAGGACCTGCCCCACTGAGAGTCCCACACATCTCCACAGGCTCCTCCTGACCCATGGCAGGGAGGTCCCCACTGTGCCCAGGAAGGCTGCAGTGGTGAACAAGGCTACACATCTACCCGGCCCTCTCTATGGGGCAGGCAGCAGGAGAGGGCCCCCCCGGCAGGGCAGGGAGCCAAGGAGGGCTGGCAGTCGGCTCTCCATGCTGCTTTTTCCATGGCATTTGCCGCTGAGCTTGGGGAAAGGCAGTTCCAAGAAGCCCTTGCTTCCAAGAAAAGGAAGTGGTTGCTGAAGGAGAGATAAATGGTGCACAGTGAGCGCAGAGCTATCGGGTGCTACAGGCGGAGAGGAGCACAGCCAGAGCCCAGCACAGGCAGTGAGGGGACACGAGCCCCTCTCCTTCCCTTGGGAAGGGAGCAGCAGCTGCTGGAGCTACAGCTGGGGGCCGAAGGGGACCGGAGGAGAGCGCCTTGCCCTTCCCCAGGGAAACCACTCTAAGAGCTGTGATAGCTCAGCCCCTGCACAACTGCGATCCCAGATGTGTCCCCTGGGAACCAGATCTCAGACCAGAGGGAGTGGGAAAACAGGCAGGAGCGTCCTCCCTGCCCATGCTGGGGGTGGGTTGAAGGTTAGGGAAAGGCAGCTTGCTTTGTTCCCACACCATCCCAGGCCTCGGCTGCTCCGCACCTGAAGCCCAGCACTCCCGGGACTGATCCTGACCTCTCTGGCCTGGTGTTTGGATATCAGGCTTGTCCAGACACGTCCAGATATTTCTGGCCTCCCCCAGTCACCTTTATCTGAGAGGAAATATTTGGAATTCCTGAGTTGATCACAAGGACTGTGGTAGCAACAGCACGTCAGTGTCTCAACCCCTGGGCCTCTTCCACCAGAGAGGACAGGCTGTTCCATCAGAAAACCCATCACATCCCCTTCCCCACCCCAGGTGACTGACATGTCTGAGAGGAGGATGCTCTGGAGCAGGAAATGAGGGAGCAGGGATCTTATTCCTATGCAAGAGGCAATCCCCTGCCTTTGCCTCTCCTCCCCAGAGCTGGGGAAGGAATCCACATTTTCCTGCTGGAGCCTAAATGAGCACTTACTGGAGGAGCTGGGGCAGGGGGCGCTCCCCTCCTGCTGCACATGCTGCTTGCAGGAGGCAGAGGACCTGGAGAGTCAGACTCCACCACCCCACAGAGCTGGGGCAGGGAGGTTCTGCAGTGCCAAAAGTTCTCTGGACCCTCACAGAGCCCTAAACTGCAACTCAGCACTGTGGGGGATGCAGCAACCATTTAAACACTGCCCAGTGCCCACACACAAACCTGTGGCAAAAAGGCAAGAGCAGCAAGTCTGACCTAAAGTGCTCTGTCTCAGGTGGGAGAGCAGACTAAAGAACCATGACATCTGTCTGAGGCGCTACTCACATCCTGGCTTGGGAAGGGGAACACCTAAAATTTGAGGCTCTCATTTGGTTGGTTTCATTCATCAGCGCTGCTCGCGCGGGAGAGAGAACAGTTGCTGGATCTCATTCAGGGTGAGCAGAGCAGAGCAGGTTCCTCTTTCAAGATAAGCCCCAGCACTTGGGGAAAGAGGATTCGGTGACACTGAGCCATGAGGGCAGGCGAAGGAAGCAGATGTGGGCAATAAACTCCCACCTGGCCTCTGGTGAGGCTGGAGAGCGGAGAGGGGAGGGCTCTGGCAGTTTGGGGCTCAAAGCTTGCCCTGCTCAACGGGGTGACAGATATGGAGGTCCCCAAGATACCAGGACGAAGCTTTGAAAAACAGTAGAGCCAGGCTCTACTGGGAGTATTCAGGTGAACTGGTGGCACTTGGTCAAACTTCAACACGGAGACTTGGACTCCAGCAGGAGCTTCAGAGCTTCCCCACAGCTCCGATACCCAGCCAGCCCAGTGAGACAGACACCCCCAGCACCCACCTCAGCATGCACGAGAGCCTTTCCAACCCAAGGATCCTCATGTGTTTTATCAAAAATGAGCTGGTTCCCCAAAACCTCCTGTGGGATAAGTCAGCACTGTTCCCACATGGATCAACAGAGGTATGGGGAGGTTAAGTGCCTTTCCCAGAGCTGTGTGCGAGCCAGCAGCACGAGCCACAGCATCTGACTCCCAACCCAGGCATTCTCATCATGAGGCAATGTTTCCCTTGAAAACAAGGCTGTTTCTGT
Organism: Oreocharis arfaki; assembly: GCA_013398015.1. NCBI lineage: Eukaryota > Metazoa > Chordata > Aves > Passeriformes > Paramythiidae > Oreocharis > Oreocharis arfaki. The sequence continues at coordinate 33,619 of VZRR01009442.1, forward strand.
TTTACCTTCACCTTAAGTACAGCTGTGTTCCTGCTCAGAGGTCTAACAGCAACCACCGGCCGGGAGCAGAGTCATCTGGATGACCAGACATTTGCTAATGAGATGCTGGGAACAGTTTTCTGCTGAGCAGCAAGACAAGGAGGGAAAAAGAAAGGCAGCAGCTCAGCACAGACCACAACAAAGCCCTGCATCGACAGCAACCTGCTCCCAGAGCCCCTTTGGGCTGCCAGCTCACCACATGGGGCTGGCATATGTGAACCTGGAGGTGAAGCACAGGGGGGAAAGGCAGCTGAGAGCTTTAAGAATAAAAGAAAACATAAGTATTCCCAAAGGCTGCCTCTGGGATCCTGTAAACACAGCTCTGTGGGTCCCTTTGTGATATGAATGGAAGAGACATCCTAGAGGTTCTCCCTCTGCCCTGCTCCCCCTGATGCTGTGTTCGCGCATAGCCCCCACCACTCCTAGCCCTGAAAGGAGGGCAGCAGGGACAGAGTGTGACTGCACAGGTCACAGGACTGCCTGCAGTGCTGGGCAGCAGAGGTCAAGGTGAGCATCTGACTCAGGAGCTTGGCAAGGGAACCTGCCATCCAAGGCAGGTCTGACCTTCCCCATAGAAACACAGATCCTAGAATGGTTAGAGGGGACCTTAAAGATCATTTAGTTCCAATCCCCCTTCCACGGGCAGAGAAGATCTGCAGCTTCACCCCACTGGTCCCCACCAGCAACCCCAGGCAGGCTCAGAATGGGGTGGGGAAGGGGCTCTGGGACACAGAGAGAGGAAGGGGCTCTGGGGACAGCAGCTGCAGGTGCAAATACTCCAGAGACTCAGCTCTAACTGTTATGCAAATGGTGACCTCCAGGGAAGCAGCTGCTGATCTCCATGACAATGGCAGGGAATGCCACCCACCCACTGCCTCTCCTGCCTTTCCCGCCCTTGGAGCTGGTGCTGGGGTGTTGTGGGCCCTGGGGTGCTGCCCCTGCCCAAATCCCAGGGCATTCATTGAAACCTGCGACTGGGAAGGAGGCAGCCATAAATTCAAAAGCGCCAATTAAACAAGAACGTCCCCTCTTCTTTCTCTTCTCACTCGGGCTTTGCTGTGGGGCTTCAGCATGGGGGGACTCAGCAGGGAGGCTGTCCCTTAGGCCAAAGCCCAAAAGACCTGCGGGGCTCCAGCCTAGCCCAGGCCAGAGCCAGCTCTTTTCTAACCAGAAACAAACCCTCACTAGCACATTCCAGCCCTAATCCTTGCCGAGGCAGCCTCCTGTCAAACTGGTTTCATCACCGGCTCCAGGGAACCTGCAATAACCCCACACCATTCAGCACAATTTCAGCGTTTTCCAAATACATGAAAGAGGCTACGGTGACAGCTGTAACCCCCGTCCCTGCCCCGGGAGACTGCTGTGCACAGCACGAGATGGAGAGCAGGGAATTGCGCTCTCCGTTCCAGAAATCTGCTGAAACATTCATGTGTATTAAAGCCGGAGACGATGTGAATGACTAATCCACTTGCATCCATCTTTCATCAGTGTTCCTCCCAGAGCTAACCGGGCTGAGGGCTCCCGAAGGTGCTGCAGCCCCGGCCGGCACCGGGCCCGCTCAGCAGGGCAGGCGAGGCTGGCAGGAGAACGGCTCTGGTACAAAGGCACAGCGAAGAACACATTGGCTGAGCCGGATCCACTCAAGAGATTAGCACCTGCTGGGAATGGGATTGTTTTCCAAAGGGCATTAAGTGGAATAGTCCGAGGAAAGACGGTCTCTCTGATGCTTCTCCCCACCGGACAGATGGTGTCTGAGCCCCGCAGCAGAGCAGCCTTTGTGCGAGGGGCGCGCTCGGGGGGCAGGGAAGGCTCCTGCTTTCATGTCCCGGTTATCTGCCGCCTGTGGGGCCAGGGAGCAGAGGGCCGTGGCCAGCTCGCTGTGCCGGACAGCACCTCAGCAGGGCCACCGACACCCAGGGAACAGAGCTCAATTTTCACCTTGTCATTGCTCTTCCCGGACGTCAGAGCTCCTGTGCAATCGTGCCCTTGTGTAACCGTGGGGAAACCTGTGCCGGGGAGACGTGCCATGCTCACGTGTGCCCGGCTGCTGAGCCACGTTCCCTCCTGCCAGAGGATGAGTGGGCGATGCTGACAGCTCTTCCCGGTCCTCACCCGCACCATGAGCCTCACCAAACTCACCCCATAGGGAATGCTGGTGTTACCAGGGCTCAAGGGAGCCAGGCTGAGTGCAGGGATGGTCCCCAGAGGAGAGGGATCCTGGGGAAGAGCTGCTGGTTCTCCTGCCTCAGCCACTTGTCCACCAGCATCCTGGAGGAGTGACGGCCAAGCTTTACCACTTCCCACTTCAGCCCCGGCATCTCACGAGGCTGCTGTAATTCTTACATGCCACTTGAATGAAAAAGGGGAAAGGGTGGAGGTGCAGGAAGAGGAGGAAGATGTGCTCATTCTGTTTTCACTTCCTGTTAGTTCCATGAAATCTCAAATGATTCAAGCCACAAAGTCCCTTTTAGCAAAATCCTTGCTGACTTCAGGGCAGGAAGCACAGTAGGCAGCTGATGCAGCAAACGCAAGAGAGAGAAGTGTAGCATGAGAAGGAGACTTTGTGCTCTGCCCTGGGCTCCTCCATGCATGTTGTTGCATGAAATAATCACTGGCTGGTGCACTGGAAGCTTCTAAATGAGGTCAGTTGCTCTATTAAAAGACATTAGCTCTCCAGCAAGTTTAATACACTGGTGAGCCATACAAGCACAGGATGAAGGCACTTGCAACACTCCATGATGGCTGATTTACAGGTAGCAACACCTCATTTTCTCCATATGTAAGTCATATGTCACCCAGGCACTACCCAGGGCCACATACACACACCCAGCGCCGACAAACCAGCCCAAACCCTGAGCCAGCTCACCACGAGTCATACACAGAGTAATGCCACGTACTGCCACCAGACATGCTCCCTGCACAACACTGGTAGTGTCCCCAGTCTTCCTCAGCCTCAGTGGTGGCGCAAACCAGAGAGATGGGCAAACTGGACTGGTATTGTTCAGAGAAGCAATGCAGACAGCTGTCTTGCTCCACCTGATCATGCTGTATTGAAACCAAACCAGCTCCATGCCAGCCTAGCCTTCTTCTCTGAGCTTCCCAAAGAGCCCTTCATCCTCCAACAGACAAAAACCCTTCCATGCTCCTTCAGGAAGCAGCCAGTTCCAGCAGCTCCCTTTCAAATCCTACCCCAAGAGCCAGGCCATGGCATGGCTCTTGCCCACAGGTCCCTTGCACACTCCAGCTCCTGCTCCAAGCCCTGCTCGCTGCCAGCTCATCACGTTTTGGAGTATTTGATTTCAGTCTTAAGAGCACCTGCCTGGCAGCGGTACAGGCAGGGAGAACCTGCCTGCTCTTTGTTCTTGGCCAGGCAGAGCACGGAGCAGGACACCTGCCTCGGTTTCCCTCTGAGCTCAGGTGCAGGGCTGTGAGCTGGGGAGCTCTGGGTCCATTCTAGATAAGGAATGGGGGCTGAAAGGCTGAGCCCAGCCCTGCTCCCACCGGAGGCTCCTCATCTCCAGGGCTCATCTCCCTGAGCAGGATACTGATGCCAGGAGCTAGCTACTAATTGGATCTACTTAAATCAGCAGCTACGTCTGCAGACACAGCTGAAACACAAGCTTGAGAAGGAAGGAGGATAATGCAATAAATTCAAACAGCTCTCCCCAAGGGAATCGCACAACCCCCTGAAACTTCCCTCTTTGCAGATACAGCCCATTACCCTTCCCTGGGCATGCTGTGCCAGTGCAGAGGCAAGCAGCGGTCGAAAAAGTAACCAGCCCAAAGCCCCCTGAAACACCAAGCTCCCCCAGCTTCCTGCTCCCAGCAGCAGAAGGAAGGCAGACCAGTTACAGCACAACATTCAAACAGTCCCTGTGGCCACGGGAGCCTCTCTGGTTAACGCTCCGAATCCCGCTCCTCCCTCCCTCCCTCGCTACCCCGGAGGCAGGCAGCAGCGCTGAGTGCACTGGGTTTCCCATTAAAGAGATCCTGAGAGACAGCACTGGGCTGGTACACGTGAGCACGTGTCCGAGAGAAGACACGGGCGGCTGGAGAGATGCTGGCTGCACGGAGCTGCAGCGGGCGTTCCCGCCTGCAGGCAGTCCTTCCCAGCACTGCTCAGCCCTCCGATTCTTTTTTTTGCTAACTAAATTAAACATGAGGATAAAATAAGCAAAATACCTAAAAATAAAAAATAAACCGAGCATTTCTACAGCACAACTAGGTCACAGCTCCCCAGCATGCGAGTCGTGGCAGCCACGGCTCAGCCCCTTGAGCCTCCCGGGTTCAAAACTGACATCTCTCTTAAAAGGCTGCTCCCGAAACCCACACCTGCTCCCCGGTAAGCCCAGCTGGAGCCATCTGCTAACGGCTCTGCCTCCCGGCAGCCCTCGGCACCCTCGTTCCGCTGGGCTGTTCTGCTGTGGCAGAGTGTAACCCTTCTCCCCACCTGACCACGATGGGTGGCAGCCCGTGCCCTGAGCCTGCCCCACAGCCCCCCTCCATGGGCGCACTGTGGGGGAAGCTCTCCCACCCCTCTGGAATGCATGTTCCCTAACTTGAGCTCTTGGCATCTCAAGGATGATTAGGAGCAGAACTTCAGAGAGATCTTGCACCAAGAACCCCTCCGCACATCCTTCCAGGTGAGGAGCAGGGAGGAGGAAGTTTCCCTGCCCAAGGTCAGGGCAGTTTAAGCAAGGAGTGCCCCGGCACGGAGAGACTCCGCTTCCCTTTCATGCCTCCACTCTGTGCGTTAATCTTTAGTGGCTCAGAACAATAGTGTTTAAGGGCAACATCCCTCCCTTGCGGGAGGGTGGAGGAGGAGAGCAGAGGGCGGAGGAGAGTAGCAGAGAGTGGCTGCTCTCCTGCCACTGCAAGGCAGAGCCACCCGCAGTGAATACCTTCGCTCTGAATCAGCAGGTAGGTCAACATCCCGGCTGCTCTGGGGTCCCCAGAGGGGACAGAGCAGCTGCCCTCAGCCCCCTTCTGCTCCCACGGCAGAAGCCACCATTAATCCCTCGCCTCTCGGTTCACTAGGTCTGCAACACTTCTTCAACTGATATCCATCCCTTCCCTTCCCCCAGCTCCTCCTGGGAATACTCTGGCTTTACAGCTAGTGGGGAAAGAGCTGCTAGAGAAATAGTCCTTGTAACGTCAAGATGGGACTGTGCTTACAGCCGTCAGCTGCTTGGTGGAACACCAAAGGAAACCAAACCTTCTCAGCTTCAGCTAAGGTCTCAGAGCACCACACCAGCATTCAGCTGCACCCGCTGTGTGCCGCAGGCGTGTCACTGCTCCTGGGGGGAAACCAGGTACACAAACCATACTGGAGCTCCACAGAAATCAGGCACAGCAGCCCAGACACGTACAGAAAGCTGCAGCTTCCACTGGGGAAAAGAGAGCTCCCACCCACCCCTTCTGTTGCGCTGGGACGCCCCACTGCTGCTGAAACAGGGACAGACCCCGGGCAGCGCTCCAGGGACCCGGCTCCAGCGTTAGAGAGGAGCAGGATGAGCAGGCGGAATGACATTACTGAGAGCAGCTGTGAACACAGAGCAGCAAGAAACAGTTTGTTAATTATTTCACAGGTCTTTTTTTAAATGACACTCAGCTCTTCGGATTAAAGAGCCTCAGAGTGCTTTACGAATCAGAATTGCCAGTGGCTCCCCTGGGAGCGAAGGAAACGCTATCCCTTTCGCTCAAAGACCCCGGGGTTAAGTGGGCTGCTCTGAGCCACAGCCAGCCACGGGCAGGAGCTTGGCTTTCCAGGCGCCTGCTGTAATCACAGATCTAAGGAACGTAATCAAACTGCACCACACACCGAGAGGCAGCAAGGAAAAGAGGCAGGGCCCCAAAGAAGGAGAACGAGTAAAGGGGGTAAAGAGCAAAGCTCTGAAATCAGCCTCTGCATCGCTCTTGGTCTAGCGGCAGGAATGCTGCTGCGGGCCGGGCAGGAAGCTGCAGTGGAAGTCATTCCAATGGCATTTCCTGGAGAGCACTGCAGAAAAGCCTCCCAGGTCGCAGGCTGGGTGAGGAGCTGCCAGAGATCTGCACGTTGAGCCCAGCTCTCCAGCCTTCAGCGAGGATACAGCTACCTGGGCTGGTTGCTCCAGGCACGACAGCCTGAGCCAGGACACTGCAGGCAGCTCCCACAGCCAGGGAGGAACACTCAGGACTGTGAAGGGACATGGGGGACCCCACCGGCCAGAGGACAGTATTTTTTTCACCCCAAGAAGGTGATGACAATGGGGCCATCGTCTCAGCTGCAAGGGATCAAGGCTGTAAAATAATTACAGAGGACAAAGTGCAAAGCAATAGTCCAGCTGAGCTCCACCGACCAGGTTGCTCAAAGCCCCATCCAACCTGAACATGAACACTTCCAGGGATGGGGCAGCCACAGCATCTCTGGGCAACCTGTGCCAGTGTCTCACAAACCTCACAGGGCAGAGAACCTTCCTAATATCCACTCTAACTCCGCCCTCTGTCAAGGGGGAGGAATTCCCCCTTGTCCTGTCACTCCATGCCCTTGTCCAAAGTCTCCCTCCAGCTCTGTTGGAGTCTCTTTAGGCACTTTAGGCAGGGAGCCCTCTCTTCCCCAGGGTGAACACCCCCAACTCTCTCAGCCTGAGATGAAGCCATAGGACTCATCTTCAAGACTGTGAAGCGTGGGTTTGGCTGTGCTCAGTCACCTCCACTGAGTCAGTTCTGGTGCACGTTGGCCACCACGTGGAACGGATGGCTGTGATCTCAAACAGGATTAGAAGTGCCGGGGCATCCCCCAAACCCAACCTGCAACACTCAGAAGGGCAGACAAACTCTGGCAAACAACACTCCCCGGAAATGTGGTAGTGGCAGGGACAGCTTGTGCAGGATACCTGGGACACAAGGCACAAAGCCAAAATGCATTTCCAAAGAGCTGAGAATCAAAGTCTAACTCTCAACCTGAAAGCATTGAGAAGCCTGGAGCCAGAGCACAGGACGAAATCCCAGCTGTGTGCTGTCATATGACACAGGCTGAGTCATTTCCTACCATTCAGGGAAAAAAAATCAAAAAGATAAAAATGAGCTTGCTATATTGACATCTTCAAAGGGTTTTCCCCAAAGAGAATCATAAGCTTCCAGTCCACTGCAGGGTGACACAACACATGTCCCAGCACACCAAGTCCTGTGTGGCCAGGGTCAGCTGAGAACCCAGGAAGCACTGAGCCATCGCAGGAAGTAGCTCATTCTCCTTCAGCCTAGCCCATTTTTTTGGGATTCACATGTCACGGACTGGTGCTAAAGATGCTATTTGCTTTCAGTCCTAGCCTGACACAGCCCCTTCGTGTTGGTCCCCACTGTATGTTCCACAAACCTCTTGACTCTACATCCACAGGTCTAACTCCAAGCCGATCCAGAAAACCCTCCTTAAATCCTACTGTGAATGTGGATTTAGCCTTGAAAGAGAAGCTGTCATGCACTGGAGGGTCACAGCCAGCCAGGAACTATTGCTCACTTTCCTTTCTCAAACAGATTAAGCACGGTCAGTACATCTCTGCCTGCCAGGCTCTCTCCCGTTCACTCTGTGCTTCCCCCTCCTTCCTTCCCACTCACCAGATTTCTCCCTCCATGACTCCCAATCCCCACTGGCATCACCGTTTGAACTTCACAGCTAGTGGGACCCAGTCCTGGTCAAAGCAACTGCCCCAGGAAAGCCTCCTTTTTGGATGTGATGGCTTGCCAAGGCAGCAGTTCTCTTCTGGCTGGTTATTAAATGTTCCCCTTGGGTTGTTCTTGTTTGTTTGTTTTCCCAGTGCCAGATTGCAGAGACGAGGGCAAACCAAGGCAGAGCCAGTAAATGTGACAAAACACTCCTATGTTAACGTTATGGAGCAAGATTTACCATTTCCCCTTGCCTCAAAAGGTGATTTCTCAAGAGAACTGCTACAGCCCAACACACAGCAGCTCCCAAAGGCACCTGCACTCCGTGGCCCTCCTATGCAGCCTTTGTTCCACTGGTGGGGAATGAAACAGAGCTTCCTACACGACTGGGCTGTGCAGCACTTGTGATGGAGCCATGCTCCTTCCCTCTTTCAGAGGGGCTTTCCAGGAAGAGAAGTGCTGCAGTGCTCCAAAACACAAACCACCTGGGCCCTGCCAAGCAGGCCTGCCAGAACTTGCATCCCTCTCACCAGGACCTGCTTGCTGCACCTCTCGGGAGCGCTTTGTTTGAATGGGACAGGCTCTAACAGCTCCAATGCACCAAACAGACTCCCTGTGTAAACAGGGCAGCAGGAGAGGGATGGCTCCATCACAGCCAGGGCAGGGTGGCACTCCTCTTGCAGGGAGAGCTGGCAGCAGGCCAGCAGCTTTCTCCCTGCAGCTGGAATCGTGCGAGAGCGATGGAAAGCAAAGCATCCCCATGCACACCCCACACGTGAGGCACTCAGGAGCTCTTATGTCCTCTGTCCCTTGGCGTGGAGTGGCATGGCTGCCTCCAAGAAGGGACATGATGAACGCTGAGAGTGGAGGAAAGCTACAGCCAAGATGTCAAATGAGCACTCAGGGTTTGCAACAGGCTGGCAGTAGCAGCACTGTGCAGAGCTGGTTTTTTGGTGGCTGGTGGCATGGATTCCCCACACTCCGGCCTTCACCACCCTGCCTGGCTCCCATTCAGCTCCCAGCATAGCCCAGGCTGCAGCACAGCCTGGGCAGGGAAGTTAAAAGCCCGGTTCAAGGTTAGAACAAGAGAGCAAGGCGGTCCCCTGAGTGGGAAACGGCGATTTTCAAAGCGAGAGCTGGTGGGCGGGTCAGATAGAGAGGAGTCCTGACCCTTCCGCAATCTGTTGAACAAATATTTGTTCCAAACAATTAATTTAGAGACAGACACAAAAAAATTGAAGAGTCTGAATTGTGATGGTTGGGGGTGGGGAACAGAGGGAGGAGGTATTTCATTCCCCACAAGCAGGGACCAGTGATTTTCCACCAGTGATTTAATCTAAATCCCCCAGAGAGTTCATTTACAAAAAATCAGATTGCATTATCGCCTAGGTCTCCAGGATACAGCCCAATCCGTCACTAACAGCAACAGCCACACTAGCTTGGAAACCTCAGTTTGATCACTCAATTCCAAGACTAATCTGTGGCTCTAAAAGCCAAAGACAGAGGGAGGGGGAAGGAACTCTGCATTTGGCCAGGGTTATCTGCAGGATGAGAGAGCTAATGGGTCACATACAGCCAGATGAAATGGCCAGCAGATCCCGAGTTATTAATTGAAACCAAGCTCCTCTCCTTGCCTGAGCAGCCCCACCCAGGCAGTGCCCCAGGGTGGCCACATTCCTGGAATTCCTGCACCCTTCCTGAACCAGCTCCCTCTCCCTGGGTGCAACAGCTCCCCTTCTTCTCCGGGGTCCCCAGCATTGCTGGCCAGGCACAGGGAGCTGGGGAGAGCCTCTCCTCTGTCAGGAGGGTGCAGAGCACAATGTTGAGCTCGAAGGCTCCTGTCCCCTTCCCAAAATGCTGGGCTCTGCCGATGGACCGTGAGCTGAAGGGGGCTGAGAGGCCTCAGCTCCCAGCAAGGAGGCAATTCCCCACTTCTTAGATGCCAGTGCCTGACAGCATGAACTCTTTCCAGTGGGAACCGGTAAAGGTTACACCAGCAGGGAATCACTAAGATGCAGAAGCCAAATGAAAACTCAGACATCTGTAGGTCATATACCTCCCGCCGGCAGTCCCAGGCTGCACCGCACAGCCGGACCCGGCATTTCAAGAATGCTTCCTGAAGAAATGCTTATTCATGTTAATACCTCACCACTGAGAGCTCCCAGGGTTTGCTGCTGGGGCAGCTGGGAGCACTGCTCCCTGCCAAGGGAAAAGCAGCTGCAAGCTGAGCAGCTTCCCAGCACAGAGGTTGCCTCCACCTCCGCCCCTGGCTCCCACCACACCAGCTCAGACAGTCCCAGAAGCCCACCCGACCACCAGGATCTGCTGTGGGATTCACTTCACCATGAACAAGGCAAGTGCTGTTTCCAGAATGAAAAAGTAGCTGTTACCTCAGCAAACCACCAGCCAGCCCACCACAACACTGCCTTGGAGAGAAGGAAGCTCCACTCCCTGCTGTTAATGACACAGGGAACATGCCCCAGAGCCAGGGCTCTGCTAGAAGAACAAGCTTGGATGACAGTAGATTTCCAAAGGCTCTTGGAAAAACAGGTCTTTTACATAACATCCAGGGAAAGGGAGAAAAAGCAGGCATGGAGAAAGACATATCTGAGCACAAACTGTGTCAACACAGTGGGCTGACCCTCTTGGGACAGAGCATTAAGAGCACAGAGGGCAAGACCACACACCCCTTTATCCTCCCTGTAAGGGGTAGGACAAGCTCTAGCACAAACATTGCAGGGAGCTGAGCTCCAGTTTGACCGGCCCCACTGCCAGCCTGGAGCGAGAGAGGGCATGGGCAGCCACCCCCACCACAGAGAGGTGTTCTTACCCATCCGCCATTCTCCTGGATCCAGGGATCCAAGTGGTCGGTCAAGTACGTGGTCATCCAAGACACGATGCGTTTCACCAATACCCGCATCTCCTTGACAACGCTCTCCACGCACAAGGCTCCTCCGAAGGAGAAGAAAGCCACGATGCGGCCCCAGTTCACTCCATCACGGAACAGTTCGTTCACTACCTGCTCAAAGCTCTGATACGCCGTGCTGGGAGTGATGTGGAGCTGGGAAGTGAGGTCGCTGAACGCCCGCCGGTACCTCAGCTCAAACTCATCCCCCGCCTCTCTCAGCGCCTGCCTCACGTTAGCTGCTTGATGGATCTCATGGACTTCGAGGCTGCTCTGGTGCACGGTGGCACCGTTCACTATGTGGCTGGTGGGTGCATGCCAGGAGGGGCTCCCGTTGAGGACGCCGTCCATCTCGTCCTCCTCCCCTGCAAAGTCAGTCCTGTTCTCATCCTCCTCCTCCAGCTGACTCCAGCTGTATCCTTTCTGTGAGAGCTTGTAGGAAACAAAGTCAATCACTAACTCCCGGTTACTGCTGTACATTTTCACACCTGGGATGCCCTCAATGAGTCCATGGTCTGGAGCACAAGCAGATCAGCACTTAGCAGGTCCCGACTCCACTCCTCTTCCTCTCGACCGATGGAAACATCTGACCTTAGCACAGAGGAGGAGAGAGGCACCGAAACGGTTAATGCCACAGCTCTTAGATGCACCCGCGCCATTACCACCGATAGCTTATCGTTATACTGAGATCACCCCGCAGCTCTACGCCGAGGCTCAGGGCCACCAGATTGAAGCCGCACGGACAACCGACCATAACACCCCCTTCCCTGGAAACCGGCCTCGAGCCCCGGGGACCCCCAGGCTCGCTTCGAGCAGACCCCAGGTCTCACCGGGTGCGGGCTGCGCCTGGCAGGCCGGCTGCGGGCCGGGGCGGAGGCGGTTCTCGTTCTGCTGGAGCTGCGGGTCGGCCCGGTCCGAGACNGGGAGCGGCGGGTCGCCCGGGCCCGAGACAGCCCCGCCCCCGCCTCGCCCCGCCCGTTAAAGGGCCCGGCGCCCCCGCCCCCCTCCGTCGGCGTTACCCAACGGCTGCAGCGACAGCAGCGGACGGGCAGCGCTACCCAAGGATCACGGCAGCCCCGGGGGGGCCGGTTTGACGGTAACCGCAGCCCCCGCCGCCCCAAAGCCCCTCGCTCCCCGCAGGCGGAGAGGATAAACCGCAGAAAACCGGCGAGTGCTCGCCACCGGGGCTGCCGGCGCAGGGCCCTGCGTC
>VZRR01009444.1:0-13027 GCA_013398015.1 Oreocharis arfaki
CGCGGGTTCTGTCGCTGTGTCCGCGCTTGGCGGGGGTGGCCGGGCCTGTGCCGCGAGGGGGCGCTGCGGCCGCGCGGCCGTTAACGGGCGGGGCGCGGCTCCTCCGGCGAGCGCGCGCCGTGGCCCGGGCCCGGAGCGGTGGCCGTGTCGAGGGTGTTTCCCGGCCGGCCTCGCAGCCGAGGGCTGAGTTGCCGGCCCGGGGTCCTGTGCTGCATCCGAAGGCTGTCGGCACCGTCCCGGTGCGGGCGGACAGACGGGCGAGCGCCGAGCTCCGCCTGAGCCTTGGGACGTGTTTGAATTTTATAGTTGAGCTGTTACTGGCACGAGGGAATTTTTCTCTGTCCTTCCTGTATTCCCTTTCTTTTCCTTTGGAGGATGGTGTGTTCCCCACTGCGCGTGGCGCGGTGCTTTCCCGCAGCCTAGGACTGGAGGTGCGCCGGGACACGCCAGGGGCTTGCGGAGCGCCGGCTCTCGGTGCCGCCCGCAGCCCGGCCTGAAGGCACGGCCGGCGGGCCGATCAGCAGCCGAGTGCGTGAACTCGCTTACCGAGAAGCAGCGTTTAAAATAAGTGAAGCATTGCAATTCAATCACTGCACAAAATTCCAGTACGTGAAGTGATCCCCTCATTTAAACTATCAAGTGTAGGTATTTGCCTTAATTACTAACACACCTCTCCGTCCCTGAAGTGCGTTGCTCCGCAGAACCCTTCCAGCAACAGCACAATAATTCGGGCCGTGCAAATACAGCAGCTCCGCGCTCCAGTCACACTCCACTTCCTTCCCCTTCTGCCAGCTGCTGCAGGACATCCCTTCCTTACCCCATCAAGGAATTGCCGTGTGCAGGGGTGCCAAGGGGAAAGTAGCACTCGTGAGTGTATTGCACTCATTTGGTTATTAGCTTTTTAAGGGGTCAGGCCTGTGTGCATATAAATCAGGAGCAGAATTTGCAAAGAAACAGCTGCCTGTCTTGATACGAACAAACAGATGTGAAAGAGTTACAAGTACAAGATGCAGAGACGGGGACTGAGTAATTGTAAAATGTTCTCTACAGGTAGCAGAAAGTCCTTCAGAACGACTGTTATCTTCAGTCAGGGGTTCATGTGCTGGTGGCTCTGCAAGCATGTACATCTTTAAAAAGAGGAAGTTTTGGGTTATACAAAATAAACCCAAAGGTGAGAATTTTAAAACAAGTCTCACAGGCCTTCTGTACTCAGGACAAGATCATCTCCTCTTCCTCACTCCTTTTTTTTTTCAGCTGTTACATCACCTTTCCTTCTCCTTTTATGTTAACTACATGTGCAGATTTGCCTTGTAAGAATTTCCAAGGCTGCTGCAAGTATATATTCCATTTTAGCCTTCACTTCTTACTATGCCATTGCTTTGTTTGCTCACATCCCAAATTGCCATGATATAAAAACTGATAAAAAGTTCTGCTAATACTTTCTTCTTCTACCGCAGCATTAAGTGTTCTCCAAGTTAGCCTAGTCTAAGTCTCAAGACACCAGTCCTGAGTTTTGCCCTCATGAAGAGATTAGGAAATACTTTCCTATTAACTATTAGAAATAGCAACAAATTTACTTGTGGAGATTTGGGATTTCCTTCTCTCCAGTCACACTCAGCACTCCCATTTTAACAAACTACAAGATGTAGTTTATCATGGCAAAATTCTCACAAACTGAAAGGCTGTTTTTAGATCCTGTAAAGAGATTTCCAGAACTCTACATATAAATTCTACCCCTCTGTTTATAGTTGGAAGGACACATGTACCAGCGTGGGAAAAATGGTTCTGTAGCTTTTAAGAACAAGATTTCAAAATTAGAATGAAGTCTCTCTAGTCTCTCCATAAAAGTTACATGCAATAAAAAAAAAAAAAAAAAGGGGAGCCATTATGGGGTTCTTTTCTTTTTTTTTTTTTTTAGGAAAAGTACACAACTCAGTTATACTTTATATTCTAAGCTTGCGTAGAGGAAACGTTAATGTCACCTACATGTTACACATGCACTCACTCCTGCTCTTGAATTCCCATCAGAGCTGACACTGCCATCAGAGCAAGTGGGACTGGGCCCTAAGTGGATTATTTTGGGTGAAGGGTTTTTTTGTGTTAGTGTAAATAAGCTATGTCAAATACAAGAACAAAGTCACAAGTCTCTCTTGTTTATTGAGATAAAATTTTTGGTTCAGGTCAGTGATAATAGTTAAATAATCTTGCACAACCTTGTTTCATTTTTGTGGTTTTCTTTTTTTTACTGCAAGCAATTATATAATTTCAGACAGAAAAGGCACTTTTAAGTTTGTAAGTATCACTACCATTTCATTTTCAATTGTGTTTTCTGCTCTTTCCCATACTTTGGCGTAAAGCCAGTGCTTTAAGACTTTGCTGCAACGTTCATATTTCATTATTTTTCAGTGAAACGTGTTACATGATACAAATATTCTGCATCAGCCCTGTGTTTTCTCCATTATAATTCTCTGTATCCTGAATGAGATGATCTATTTAACTTACATTATCCATTAACAGGTTGACAAAAAACTACAGCAACAAGGAAAAATAAAGATGTGAAAGCTGCCCAGTGAAAAGGTGTTTAAAAGAAAACTTTGTCCCCTATCCAAATAGCAGCAGAATTTATCCCCTTAATAATCTCTTATCTTCTTGCCCTATGCACCCCATTTTGCTCCCTATGCTCAGAACTCCATTTTGTTTCTCAGACACATTTAAAAAGCAAGGAGGAAAAGATTTAATTTAAAAAATGTAAAACCATCCATTGGAAACAAAAGTTATTTTAAAGCATCCATAACCAGTCTTTAGGAATATATATTCTCTGCAAGCTCTAGATGCCTCAGATTTAGCTGTTTTATTGGGGATGGGGGGCGGGGGGAGGTGATAGTGGTGGTCTTCCTTGGTTCCTTCCTTAAAATCTGCTGCAGGAAATTGTAGTCCACCATCAGTCTGCAGAAACTAGATTTTTACTTTTCACATGCACACACCCACCAGCATTGTTTTATCTCCAGTCTCCTTTCTTGCCACTGCAAAATTCCTGGTAGTAGTTTCAGGTGCCAAGCACACCTGACTGAAAGAACAAAATGTCATGGGTTTTCTCCTGACAAACCAAGCTTCTGCTGTCCTCACAGCCTTCCTTTCTTTTGGATTGAACTGACTCACACATCTGCTTTTCTTAGCACCGGAATGTGCAGGGAAAACCTCAGGATTCAAAGAGATGGCAACTTCAAAGCCAGCACAAACAGTGTAGTAGTTCTGTACAGAAATCGTTTAGACGAGTTAGAAAGCTATGGGTTACTGAGAACTCGCCTCTTTTCATTTTGGTGCAGTCTTGTAAAAAAAAGTAGAGCCATCCACATTTACCTGAGCCCCCCAGTACTGTGCAGGAAAAGGAAGGCAGGAGAAGAAAGGAGAGGAAGGAAAAGGAAGACAAGATGCATGCTCTCAAAGACATTTCTTACTCCTCTGAACTTCCTTTAGCTTTTAGTTTTTACATATACTCAGCATCAAGTACTACAGAAGATTGTATGTGCTGGGTTCTTGTTTTAGGGTGAAGAGGTGCATCAGTGTTAAGTAGTAGAAAGTTCTGCAGGCAGGTTATTGTCACCATGTGCATTGGTGGCATATGAGGATAACTGGAAAAATCATGTTTTGTTTCAATTAACTGCAAAGAATACTAAACTGAATGAGAGACACTGACCTCAGTTTCATAGGATCACAGAAGAGCAGAGCTGAGATTGCAAGGGATCTCTAGATACGGTCTAGTCCAAGCCCCTGCTCAAAAGTGGGTCAAAGAGAGCAAATGGTCTGAGTTGTGTTCAGCTAAGCTTTGAATATCTCCAATAATGGTGACTCCACAGCCTCTCTGGGCAACTTGTTCCCGTGTTTGACTGAAAGTTCTTCCCTCATGTTTAAGGAGAACTTTGTGTATTGCAATTTGTGCATGTAGCCTCATGTCCTTTCTCTGGGCACCACTAGAAGAGCATGGCTACTGTTTGGTGGGGTTTTTTAAATTTTATTTGTAATTTTATTTTGCAATTCCTGGAATGTTTAAAGCATTTGTTAAATGCAGACTACCTGCAGAGAAATCAGCAGTGCTGCTCATAGCACAAGAAGATATAGGGTGCTTGAGGCATTGCAGCACCCTGGTTTGGGAGAACTCTTACAACCCATCTCTCAGATATGCTCAATATAAATTATCCCTATATATCTTATACACCATAAATATTACCAGCAGGTAACGGTCAGTACTCAACATCATTAGCCACTCAATCAATATTATGCTTTTACTCTTGTGCTTTTCTTGTGGTGAACTAGTAGTTTGCAGGAACCACAATTGTCACTGCTATACTAGTCCAACTTTGTGTATGGTATCTGGTTGTGTGATATTTATATAAAGAGCTGTTTCTTGTTTCATACTACAGAACTAATTGTCCTGACTCTTATCTCAGCTGCACCTAGCCCAAACTGGGTAGCTGTTCTTTTGGAAAGAATTACTTAGCAAATACAAAAGTCTGCTGTATTTTAAGAAAAGAAAGGTCACACAAAACAAGTTAATCTTTCACAAAGTATGAGTGAATTAACAAAATGATCAATGCTTGTTTTCTAAATTTTGGAGTGATTTTTTGGGTTATTTTTTTAGTCTTATTCTTGCCCTCTTCATTTTACACCAAAAAAAGGGAAGATGTTTAAAGTGTGAAACAAGTGAGGTTTTCACAGCCAGCATCTACAGCCTTCTCTGTTGCCTCTAGCAGGGTCAACACACCCTTTTCCTGATTTGTTTCACCCAGCCTTTCAAATTCACTGGTTTGGAAATTTCTGATATCCTATTTTTCCTTCTCTTTCTCACATGAACTATTTGTCTAATGTTTAAGAAAGAAAGATTAGCCCTCCCATTGTAAACCGACACCGATCACTAAACTGATAATACTTACATATCTAGTTAAATATGTGACATCGATAGCTTTTAAGATATTTTTGCTCTTGTGTAAAGAAGACCAGATAGAAAGGCACTTACTGGAGGAAAAGAAAATCAGTAGTTGATAATAAAGGGTTCTCTTGTTAACACCTGTTAAAGACTTATCTAGGACTAATGAATAAGTTCTGCCAATTCAAGATATCAGGTTTTCCTTGTTATCTTCATCTAGAATGGCCTATTAATCAATTAAAACAGGAGACGTCTCAAAGAGAAAAAAAAAAAAAAAACAAACCACCAACCAGACTTGGGAAGAAATTTAAACCGGGATTTACAATGCCATTAAAGTAATTCACTAAGTAGAATGTTAATTAGCTGTGCCGTCTTTCTCAGAGTCCTTGCCCTAGCTCTTTGCAGCTCTGCAGGAAATGCGGTTTTAACTTTACCTTTATAGTCCTTCATAATTTGGCCTCCTTCATAATTTAGCTTCCTCATCTCCATCTGATCTAATATAACTGCCACCATGCCTGGCTTTACGGCCCACTAGCTTCTGCTATAAATGTCGTTGTCCTCTCTCCTCACATTACTAATTAAACATGAGGGAAATCCCTGATCCTAGTTTGTGTACGGACTCCTACAAAACACATTTAAAGCTTCATTATGAGCATAAGGTTCTGCTTGCTGACCGTGACTAGAAACAAGCAGTGAACTCTGTGTACACCTCTTTTCTCTGTTTCACTTTCTGGTACTTTTAATACTTTGCTGTATCACATCCTACTACAGATTCCCCTCAGTAGCAAACCAAGCAGGGATCAAAGCTACACCAATTAATTTACTGAGATTTATAGTGCCCTCCTACATTTGTCATCTGCTCGTGTTTTTGAGGCTGAGCACAGTGAGGAAGGATTTTCTCTCATCAGTCATCTTTCAGAGTAACGGAGAGAGGGTTTGGAATGCCACCATTCCAAACTAATTTCTAATTTATGGTCCTTCATCACCCCAGTTTCATTAAACAGGTTTTTGTTGTAAGGACAAGATCATATAATTAGTTTTTCCTACTGTATGACAGGATATATAAATCAGTGGGATTAATCCTCACTCCAGAAACGTGCAGCCCTTTAATTGTTAACTGAAAATACAAGTAATTATTATTGAGTTTTAATCTGATGATCATAAATGAAGTTTTTGTCCTCTTTTCCCGAATTCATGGCTGGGGGTATGGAACTACCCTTCCAAAAATCCTCAGTCTTCACGAAGGAGTCATATTACACCAACATAGGATATGTGTGGACATATGAATAGTCTGTATCTTGCAAATTATAGACAACACAAAACCCGAAATTTCTGGGGAAATAATACCTATTAGTTGAGCCAGCATGGTACGATTTCACACCTGCCAGCACAGGCAATGTATGTGAATGCGTGTCCTAACTGCTCACACTGCTCCCTGGGGTCGGGGAGCGAATCTGCAGCTCCTATTCATGCTGATTGTCCTGCAAATAGCTGAGGTTCCTTATCCCTTCTCCTGCATATGCATTCCCATGGGTTACAGACCTGATGCTGGAAAGTGCTCAGCTCTCAGCTTCCATTGAAGTCATCAGATAGATCCCAGTAGCATTAAGGAAGACGTAGCCCTAGAGTTAATATTACATTTTAAACGAAAAATAGATTGAAATGAACAAGGCTAAATAAATAAAAATAAATAAGGCGTATAAATTGCTGCAGTCTCTAGGAAGGCCCAAGGGCAGCTATTTTTTATTATTACTAAACAAAATTAGCTAGGTTTCCGTGAAGAAATAGATACTGTGACTCGACTGACAGTTTGATAAACGATGAGCAAAACCTATACTCCTCAGGCACAGGCAAAGCTGATCAGTGGTTTTTCTACTGTGCTTATACTAGAAGAATTTGTAACTCATCGGAAGAAAGATTGTAATTTTACTTTGTGAATTTATAGTCAAACTCTAGTCCATCTTGAAGGGTCTATATATGTTGCTACAATATAAATACTAACTAAAAATATTTCTTAAAAATAGACTGTATGACATAATCTTTGGAATTCAGTACAATTTGCTATCAAAGTTGTTCTCCAACTGTTCCCTGCAGAGGCAATTCTTCTACACATCCACACTACACACACCCAGAGTGAGACATTTTCAAGTGGCTTTTTTCTTCCTCCACTCCAAGTTTAGTCTCTGACTTCAAGAGGCTGAACAAGTACCTCTCTTAACCCCGTGTCACTCCCATTGTCAGAAGAGAGCTCAGCAGCACTGAAATGAAAGGTTTTAAGTGCATCAGGTTGAAACCTGAGTATCGGGAAATACGTTTGGAAAAGCGGATCTGCGAGGGTGAGCTGCAGTCCAGAGAGCACTGCCAGACAGACCAGCGATGTACAGTAGTGTGAGCTTTCAGAGAAGAGTGGCATCAATGTTTAGAGGGGAAGAAGAGAAATCCCAGTTTAATCTGGTGCTTTTCTTCACAGGACCCACTCATAGTTCTCTCATAATTCTGACAGCTTGTCCACATTGAACCCCTTAGGTTCTCATATTTGGATAGGAGGTTACAAACGTTGTTGCTACTTTTTGTGTTTAAAATTTTTGCTGTGGAATAGAAGTCTAGTTCCCACACTCCACTCAGGAGTTTGTACCAGGCTGCTAGTGAAGATTCCTGAAATGCCCAAGATTGCAGGGATGGTAGCATAAGCTATCCACGGGAGAAGTACTTACGGTGTGTAATAGCAAATACGTCTTGTGAGAGAAAGCAATTGCAAATCCTCTGAGCAACATAAACCACTCCCTGGAATAAATTATTTTGTAGAAAGCTTGTGATTCTTTGGAAAAGCTAAGAAATGTATCACGAGAAAAAAATATTTATGTAGGAGAGGAAGTTGTTTCCATGTGAATTCTGCAGAAGCGGTCTGTCTAAATACATTACGTACTGGATCACAGTGGTGTCGTTAGTTACAGCAGCCCCGCATTCGTTAACCTCCAGACAAAACACTTTAAAATTCCTTAAGGACATATTTCTAAAGGAAGCGAGGACACTCGAGCGGTACCAAACCAAGTCCGTCGCTCCTGCGAAGTGAGCCCTTCCTCAGCCACCATTCCGGTGATCGCCGTTACCTTCGAGGGGTCGCGGGTCTTGGATGAAAGGACGCGCGTAGCTCAGAGGCGAAGCGAGGACGGAGCGGAGCGGAGCGGGGCGGGCGCGGNGCCCCGTGCGGGCCGGCAGTGCCGCAGGACGGGGCGAGCCGAGCCCTGGCTGCAGCGGAGCTGTGCCGGGGAGCCCTTCGGCCTCGTAGCCGTCCCCTACCCCATCGCCCATCACCGTGCGGGTGCTGGTGCTGGTGCAGCTCGTGCTGCCTCTCCCGTGCGCTTCCCGCTGCTCGTGGCTTACGAAAGGAGCGTTCCCACGGCTGGAGGCGGAAGGCGGGGAGTGATACGGCCCCGCACAGGTCGGGTGCTGGGAGAGCTGTGGACAGGGGAGGAGCGATGAACCTGGGCAGCAGTAAGCCCATCTCTTGGGGTGCTGTTTACTTCTTGGAACCTCACGTCTCATTTGGGCAGCTCTCAGGCGGGGACACCATGAGCCAGCCAGCATCCGCCAGGGCTTGCCGAGTGCTGCGCAAACGCTGGTATTAAGAACCGCCGGGCTGTGTGAAGGGTGGCTTGCATGAAATACAGCCAAGTGTATCCAACAGCTTAACACTGCCGAAAGGAAGATGCCTTTCACCTCCTAAGGCTCTTGCACCAACTCCTTAGCATCTTTGTTTGGTCAGTTCAACTCACAGCTCTGGCACAGAGCTAACCCAGTGGAAAGAGAAATCCAGGATGACCCCGGGAAGGGTTAGCACAGGTTAGAGTGGAAAACAACGGAGGGCTTATTGGCACATTGTTTCTCCTGCGTCTAATTCGGTGTGGGTGTGTGTTGACATGGCTCATCTACAAACTATGCTGCTTATGAAAATTTGACTTTGTTCAATAAAGTACGTCACATTGAGAACGTTTGCTTTAGTTACATCAAGTCAGAGAGTGACACCCAATTCAAAATGACAGCAAAATCTTCTATAAACAAGCGAATATTATAGCTATGTTTTCTTCTGGTAATGAAAGAAGGTCCAATTTGTATAGGCAGAGAAGAAAGTAGGTAATGCAGTAACTGAAAATACAAGTCTGTCATGGGACATGGAGCTCTTGCTTCGGAGGTATCTCGCTTTATTTAGAGATAAAATTCCCAGGCGACTTTATTTTAGTTCCAGAATAACAACTTTAACAACGATTAGTTGTTGAAAACCACAAGAAGAGGAGTTAAGACCTGCACACCAGGGCAGAATTAAGATACCTCAAACACTCAAGGCTGGCAGTAGTCACTAGGAGACCTGTGCAGCTGTTCCTCCTGTATTTACTCTGCCACCTGTCCTTTCCATGAGCAGAAGGAGGAAGTAACTGGGTTGTGTAGCAGAAATACATTCATGCTGGGAAGCCAGCTGGTGGATAAGTGCCTTTGGGTGAGGAATGGTGAGTCTGCCTGGATGTGTGGAAGTGTGGACCAGTATGTCTTGGTTCAGAGCTTTATATTGTAGGCCATGTCCTCAGTGGAGCAAAGGATTTTTGTCTTTTTTACCCTGGGATGCTGGAGATGAGTGTGATGTGTACTTAAAACTATGTAAATGAGATATTTTGATGGTACCTTGCACAGAGTGAGCAACTGTGCTCTTCCTCCTGAGTGTGTTAGGAATTTCCCTCAGCTAGGCTTCCCAGTACTTCCCAGAAATCCTGAACAAGTATGGGAAATTAAATAAGAAAAGGAGGCTACAGCTGAGAGAACCCGACCACGTGAAGTACATTTGAACTGTGTAAAATGTAGTGACTTTGTGAGTCTGTAGAGTTCACAGTCATTACAGTATCCATTAAAAGGGCTATTTTTGCTGTGTGCCATTACACCCTTCCCTCCCTTTTCCATTGTGAATGATTTTACTAGGATGCTATAAAACTAAGGATGCCAAATGGTCAGATAATACTTTTGCCAATTCCAGAAGACGATCTAAAGCTGGTGTTTCTTGTTCGTCTGGCATCCACAATTACTCTTGAATTAGTATGATTTGTTTGGCTTATTATAGAAATATAAAGCACAAAATTCTGTTCTCAAAACCAGATGCCAACTCACTGGAGACAGAAAAGTTTTCTGTTCTTCTTATGTGGTCAGGTTGAGTCTGTAGTAATGAGCTACATGAAGGAGATGCTGTTTGCCTACAAAGGAGATACTTAAGTTTCCATGTGTAACTTACCACATGCAATAGCACTATCCTATTGGACAAGCTTTGGGATGAAGTCATCTTTGTTTTCTTTGTAACTGCATGGACTGCCCCACTAATTTGCTTTTTTAGTCACCTTCAGCACACCTGAGCAGGAAGTGACAGAAGGGTGTCATCACATTCAGTGACTTTGGCTTCTCCACCGATACTGTCAACACACCAAAACGTTTGAGCCAATTAAAGGTTTAGGCTGAGATAGGGATGCATCTGCTCTCTGAACAATCAATTTCTTCTAGAAACATGTAATAACCTTAACTTGGATTAACAGTCTCCTATCTAGGTTGCACCCTGCAACTTCATGGGAGAGCACCAACTGTATGCTGGAGCAATGGTGAAGAAACCATCGTACTTACAAAGAGCTGAGCTGTAACAGCAAAGTGGTTAAACTCCCACTCCTCTCCTGCTGTTGGTAAAACTGTTTCCCTTTGCACCACGGTCCTTCCACTCAAGCTGCTTTGCACCTTTCGTCATTTAAGGGTTTACATTTTAAGGTAGTAGAGAGCATCCAAAGCAGGGCAACAAAGATGGTGAAGGGCCTGGAGGGGAAGCCCTATGAGGAGTGGCTGAGGTCTCTTGGTCTCTTCAGCCTGGAGGAGCCTGAGGGGAGACCTCATTGCAGTTACAATTTGCTCGTAAGGGGAAGATGAGGGACAGGCACTGATCTCTTCTCTGTGGTGACCAGTGACAGGACCTGAGGGAATGGCCTGAACTTGTGTCAGGGGAGGTTTAGGTTGGATATTAGAGAAAGGTTCTTCATCCAGAGGGTGGTTGGGCACTGGAACAGGCTCCCCAGGGAAGTGGTCACAGCACCAAGCCTGACAGAGTTCAAGAATTGTTTGGACAATACTCTTATGCACATGGTGTGACTCTTGTGGATGGCCCTGTGCAGGGCCAAGAGTTGAACTCAGTGGTCCTTGTTGGTCCCTTCCAACTCAGCTGATTCTGTGATTCTGTGATTCTGTGATTTAGACAGGGAAAAAAACCCCTGACTCTCAAAAAAGCCTCCTAAAGCTTTCTAGCAGTCAAGCATCAGGGTTTTGGAATTGTGGGTGGTTTCATTGTTGGTGTTTTTTAGCCCTTATAGTTTCATGTAGCTGTTCTACCAAGAGATCTTAAACAGCTCCACTAGACTAATATGAGGCGATAGTGTTGCCAGTGTTTGTAGGCAAAAATTATTGCTGAAAAATATTTACATTTCGTATTTTCAAGGCTGGTTTTTTGTCCCTTTTAACTTCCAGCTGTAAGAGGCATTTTTAAGGGTAGGAGGGGAATAGAGGGTGCTAGAGACATTCATATTGAAACAATGAAACAAAATTGGAGCTGATCCACATGTGATGTTGTTGGAAGGACTAATGATAGGGATAGGAATAATGGGTGAAGATGGACAGGATGTCAGGTATGGACTTGCAAAAGAACATAGTGGAAACAAGGGCAGCACTTTAATTTTGGGTTGTGTGTGTAGAAACATCCCTGTAACATGTAACTCTGTGAATCAGAGAGGCTAGAGAGGTACATAAGGTTACCTTAGTTTTAAGGTTAGCAAGTTCTTTGCCTGGTCTTGTTACCAAGGTAGCAGTGTGATTTCCTGCTACTCCAGTGGGGACAGTACCTGGGAAATGGGCCGCAGACTACCAGGAGTGAAGTGTGACGCAGCCAAGAGCTGGATCCTACCGGGACGGCTCACGAAGATTGTCAGAGCGCCAAGGAAATGTGTGTCAGGAGTCGGGCGCCTTTGCACTGTTCTAGGTCTTCCACCCCTGGGAGGAGCTCACACAACTGGGCTTTGCCCTAATCCACAGTTCTGCTTAGGGCTCTGTCTCTGGATTTATGTATGGCGTTTGAACTACCTTTGCTTTCCAAAAGCTGTGTCTGGAAGTGTCCGGGGACCTGCGGCGCTGGAGTTCCCCTTGTGCTCTGGAGCCGTCCCAGGCAGCGATGGATGTAGTGGCTGTGCCGAGCCCCGGTGCTGGCACGATGGGGATCCTGCTGCCCTGCAAACACGCCCACCCCACACACCTCTCTTGGCTGTCTTCGAGGTCCCTGCAGCACGGCGAGCCTCGCCCTTCCGTCCCCTGTCCCCGAAGTCAGCCCCGAGGCACCCTCCTCCCGCCGGACTCCCCCTGACACCCCGGAGGGGCTCTGCAGCTCTCCCGGTTCCTGCACACCCGCGCGAAGCCGTGGAGCTGTCCCGGTGGAGCACCTGTGGAGCTCGCCTGCAGCGAGCGGCGGCCGCGGGGCGGGGGCGAACGGAGGAGCCGCCCCTCCGCGGGCGCGGAGCTATAAGGGCAGCGCGGCGCGGCGCGGCGCGCAGCGGGAGCCATGGGGAACCGTGTCACCCGCGAGGACTTCGAGTGGGTCTACACGGAGCAGCCCCACACGCAGCGCAGGAAGGAGATCCTGGGTACGACGGGGAGCTCGGGAGGGGCGCGGCGGCTCGGGCAGCCGGGCTGGGCTGCGCTCCTGGACGGGAAGGGACGGACGGGCGGGGCGGGGGGTCCGCGCCGGGACCGCCGGTGTCGGTGCGACTTGGGGTGGTGTCCAGGCTGCGGAGAGCGAGGGCCGCAGCCCGGTGGGCTGTTGGATGTTTCTCGCGAGGAGTGTAGCGCTCCCAACTCTCTGCCTTCTGGGGGCAGCGGCGTGGATGCCGGCGGCCGAACCGAGCCCGGCTGCGCCGAGCTGGGTCACCGGGCGACAGCGGCGGAGGGGCGACACGGGCTGTGCCCGGCGCCCGCCTGCCCGCGCCGCGCCCCGGCCGCTGCCGTCGGGGGGGCCTGGCGGGCGGGGGCGGGGCCCGGGGGGCC